>JAVRRP010000944.1:0-12682 GCA_036872775.1 Oleoguttula sp. CCFEE 5521 | reverse complement strand
CTTTATGGGAGATATTGGGAAGTACATGGATGATCATGTTGCTGTGGTGATGTAAGACATCGATCACTGGTTGAGGAGAGGGTTGGAAGGCCACGGAAATGTCTGCATGTTGGTTGAACATGGAATGGCAGCTACGAAGGTAGTGTATACGATGAATACGAATGAAACGAAAATATGCATACGCAGTATCTGACTGTCTCCTCGCGAATGTATCACGGCTTTAAAATTGAGCAGTGTCCTGACAGGCAGTGGTTTTCTTAATGACCACTGTCACTCGAATCTCCAGTTGCACAACAAGGTGGAGCAGAGGTAGTGATTGGCACGACGAAAGCCGGCAAAACAGACCAAGACATTGATCCTACATACTCGACGAAAACTCCGCGGAGCGGCAAATGCGGTGCATATCAACTGAGGTGGATAGATGCTTGACGCACGAAGCTGTCTGCAGTGCATTGTAAATTTTCGTTGGCGGTAATGGTCTAGTGCGGTCTCAGTCGCGTCTAGGTTGTTGTTCTTCTCTCCGAAGTAGAATTGGTGTAGTCGCTCCCCGAACCCAGACTCCGTAGTCTCTGCAAATTCTTCCTGCTCGCTCGATCCTCGTCTCCTCCTGCTGTATTGGGCTTCACGAATCTCGTAGCCTGATGATGAAGCGGAGGATTCGGCGTCGCTGTAGTCAAAGCACGTTCCAGCTCTCATAGACAGCGTCGATATCGGAAGCGGACCGAAGAGGGACTTGCAGCAACTTCGGCCAGAATCCGCACGTCAGCATGTCGCAGATTTTCGAGCAAGAGTCAGATTCGCAAGCCGTCAACCAGACTTGATTGCACAATGGAGTCAGCATTGGACCAATGCGCTTAGCTTCCCTTACACCCAGTGCACGCAAATCAGGAGCTTGCATCCCCACCGAATCCTCCATCACCGCTCGTGCAGCACCTACAGTAGCTGCAGCAGCAGGCAAGCGCCAAATTCACACCTGATGGCGGCCAAGCTTGAGACACACACGTGCTGCGTCCACGACCATGCTGACTTGGCCCGGCGGAGCCTGCATCAAGACGAAGTACGAGTCCCTCACTAGAGCAACCATCGCGCGACTGTCTGTACTTAATCAGTTGGCAACCACCAGTGTTGCAGACAATATGACCTATCACGCCAAGAACTCGCTTCCAGCACCCTGTTTCAACCTGACCTCGTTTGGAGGCCCGCTTCGACGTCAATCGCTGACTTTACTATCAGGGACCGTGAAGGCCATGTTTTTGCGTACCAGGTAGTCTTGTGTCGCGGAGAAAGAGTACAAGCTAGAACTGCCCATGGCAACGAGCCAGACGTCGTGACCTTAGCGCCACTCCATCCCCACAGCATCGATTTCACGGCATCGGTTTCAGAAGAGCTCGTAAAGGCGGCATATCCATCATCCACGAGGGCATGCTTGCTCAGGCACACATCTACATGGCCGCCGACAAGTGCTATTGCATGCCACTGCGGTGGCAGGCATTCGAGCACGCCGCGGACGACACCACTGGTAGCAAGGTGACGCTGGCGAGGTCCTGGAGAAGGGCTCCAGCTTCTAGGTCCCAAATGACCGAGCATGGCGGGGACATGGCCAATATCGAGTCCGGAAGCGTCGAAGTCATGGACGACATGACCGCTGCATGCCCTGTCGCTCATTTGCCAGGCTTTTCGCCGGTGAGACTCGCAACAGTAATCTTGACAGAAGATGCAGGGGTGAGAAATGCAAACGCACCGTCACCACGCTTTACGGGTATAGATGTAGGAGCGAACAGCGGCAAGCAGAACAGGCAAGTGCCATGAAGTCTGATGTGCTAGGACAAAATGCGCGGCGCGAGCGGGCTCCGACTTGGGGTTCGGCTCCGTCACAGAGTTAGGCTCTGCTACCGATTATCACTTCAATTCAGGCTCTGACGTTCATCAACCCTTACGCTGGGAGCTCAATCCAAATAGCACCATCGACAGCATGTATGAGAACGTGCTCCTCCGATTCTATCTGCCAGGAACGAACGCCTTGAAATATGTTGTCTAAGCTTACTACATTCCTTATACGAGAGTACGAAGCTAAGAACGAATATGACGGCACTCCCGACCTCCCAAATATCGAGCCCTTTCCCAGCCTCGCGCGCATCATTCAATTACCTATGCAAGACTGCAAGAATCTTTGCAGACACGCCCTGGCGAAGACGGCCGAACGGATCTCCCGGCACTGCCGCACAGGCAAGTCAAGCACCGGCGTTGCTAGATTCATTGAAGATTCTGTAGGCTCGATACTCGTCAGTTGCCTTGTTCAGGTGTAACATATCTCACTACCTGCTGGCCCTCATCGAAGGGCAACCGTTACCTCGAGGCTTCATCATCACAAGCCGAAGTTACAGCATCCTACTAAGCCGATGCTCGCAAGTGCGCTCCTAGAACCTGTAAACTTGACCTTGCTGGTCTTGCTTGGCGAAGGTCACTGTAAATCGTTTCATGTACTCCGGCGACGAGTGCTGCCTTGCTGAACATTGCTGCATTCCCTTGGGTTCAGACATGGTTCTCTAGTTCGATAAGTCGAAGGACCATATTGGCTTTTCGCGTGACTCTTCGTTGCTCCTAGTCGGCGATGAAGGTGAGCATCACGTTTCCTGAGATAATTTACATACCAGCTCTTCACGGCGATGTTTCCGTCTTTGTGAGCGTCGAATCCCCAGCAGTCATCATCACCTCTAGGCCGATAGTTCCTTCTTCGCTCGCGTCCCGCACCTGACCTCCCTTCCTCGCTCTCCCCTTTGTAGCTTGACACTGCATCAGGCACATCACCCAGTCTCACTAGCGAGGCCGCACTAGAAGTTTTGCTCCCGAGATGGCTGGAAACCTTCGGTCGCTCGTGTCTCGGTCAAATTTGAAGCTGCCGCATCTGTGGAACGGCATGTTGGCTGATAGACAAGCAGCACAGTCGAGTGCAGCGCGAAAGGGAGGGAAAGAGATGCGTAGCGCGTGGAAAGTCGCTTGGTGCATATTCATACCCATGGTGATCTCAAGGGACCATTGCCGAGCGTTCAAATCGTTTGATGATCTGGAAGACTTGGACTACAGGCTTTCCCGTAACAGCATTTCTCAACAGTGACAACGATGGCGTGCCCGTACACACAGTGCGTTTCTCATCGTGGCACTTCCACCCGTGCTGGGCAGTGCACGGTCATCGGCGCGCACCACGCATTCAAAGTCCTAGAAGGCCTTCGGCGAGGGCTACGTCCTCTTTAGAACCCATTCAGAAATGTGTTCTCGCGCATCGTGGCATACAGGCGGTAAGTGAGAGTATGCTATGTACCAAGAGATCAGCGCGGATACTGTACGGGCGCACAGGACAAACTTACAGGTGTGCTGTTATCTGCTACTCTTGCGTTTTCGGTGTTGCCGGTCAGCCTGGACTAACTATGAAGATATCCTGGGTGTGGTGACAGCTTTTGTCTGCCCTCCTGGACCAGAGGTATTGCTTGAACATGCTCTTGAGTTCGCAGACACCAAAAGCCGCATCCTCATCCTCTCGCTACCGTTCCTGCTTGTCTTCCCCACGTGGCATTGACGCATCTTCTCCCTTGTGCTGCTGCTCGACCTCTCCACCCTCGTCCTATCCAGCTCGTAGTGCTTTATCCTGCTCACCCTTGTCGCGAACTCGCTGCACATCCTCATTATCCTCCTCCCACACGCCTGAAATAGCTCGAGGCTCTGACAAGCTGGATCAAGCGGATTCATCTGATGAGCCCGTTGCCGCTGCATAAGGGGGTTGCATAGCAGGTCGGTATACCGAGTATGTCTAGTGGGAGACAATGCTGCTCCGTCAGACGAACGATTTACCTGAGGCGGTGGTCTTGTGCTTTGTGCTTCCTCTCGAATGACAAATCGCTTGTACACTCGACATCAGAACCGTCTTCGAGCAAGGCAATACGCGCGCGCTTTTGGATTCGGATTCGCCCCGTCAGGACTGTCGTTTGACTTCCACTCTCCTGTCTTGATCGCAAGCCGGCCGTCAACGAGCTCCAATGCAGGCTTCCCGATAATACGGTGGAAGATCGTTCGTCGGCTGCGATGGAGCTAGCGGGACATTGATTCAGGCGTCGGGATCGTCGCCGTCGCCATCGCTGACAGAGATTCCGATGTGGTGAAAGATCCCACGCTGTTGTTGATTTGGCAGGCTACAATAATATTGGCAGGAATGAAGACATGTATTAAGAGTACTGCAGAGTAATGTTCAGGACAGGCCAAATGTAGGTCCAAAGGGTCCGTGTCCGGAGATTCTCTCGCCCAAGTGCCTGAGGCTCACATAGCTTAAGCCTCCACTGATTTGATTACCTTTACTGACATGAACGTTAGGTGCTACAACAACGGCTGTCATCAAGGATGAGATTAGCTAACTTACTACAGACGCCGAGCTCAGCATTGCTCTGAGCATACTGCATCGACTGCGTTCATGCAGCCATATTCTCATGGGGGGAGATCTAGGCATGAAAGATAGAAAGCCCTGGCATCATCTATGCATTGCGTGCGCCTGGCCGCGGCCGTCGTCGCCAGATCGTGATGCGCTGTGGCCATCTCACCCACCACGTGAGAAGCCCTCCGTATGGTCCTTACACTTGGGGCTTCAGCAATGGCGAGCTCATTGTAAACCCTCAGAGTTTTCTTGCACATGGCTTGGAGGGTGGCACACGTCTGCTGAAAATCATTGTCCCAGACGACCAGCGTAACCTGCAGCAATTTCAGTATAGCAAGTGTTCGCTTTCCGAGCTGTGTTCCTGATCGAGTTCAGCGTCGTTGATTCCACACACCGTCGCAGCGAGAAGCTCGGTTTGTAGCTGTGTCCGGTCTTTCGCTGTGGAATTTGGGTGGCACGCAATTGTGGAGAGTGGAGTCGACGGGTTCTCGCCACCTTCAGCTGCACATCCGCGGTGACTGCCAACACCGTTGGTCGCCTTGGACATACTGCCGTCTTCAGCTGGCAGGTTGGCCCTACCTCCAAGATGGCCCGATGTGGAGGTCGCCTCTAGTGCGCGTATCACCATCGAAAATGCTTGACGCCAGATTGGTGCGTTGATCCGCTGGCAAGGATTTCCTCCGGTCCACCGACCCAGCACCGCGAGAATGCAGTAGACACCGCAGTCTTAGCTGTTTTCTTGGCGCAAAGGCACCATGGACTCTGCCTCCTGCCTCCATCCGCGACCGGCCACTGTCAAAGCTTTGTCCGAGCTCTCATGTTGCTCGATGACTGGGTCCAGATTGCGAAGAAAGCGCCGAACCGCGTGCCAGGCAACCTTTCTATATTGGCTCGAATGTAGAGGATCGTACAGGAGTACCTTCTTTTCTGTGATGTTCACCATGCAGATCGTCGAGTATGAAGCGGAGATATTTATCGGCGCAATCATGTGCTTGTGCGTAGGTCGGAACGTTCGTAGCCTGTAAGGCTTCGCCATCGGCACATCTGCCGTACGAAGGTGTGTGGGATCGAGAACCAGACTTAACTCCGCATCTGGATTACACAAGTTGAGAATCTTGTCTATGACACTTCCAGCGACCCAAGCCTTGGGCGCAAGGCTCTTGAGCGCATACGCGTAGGCGTAATCTGGGGAGGAGACGAGCTGATCATTTTGCGGCTTATTTGAAGATTTTGGAGATGGCGCCAGGGTCCTTGAACCCGGCAGGACCGAGGGTGTCGGGGTGATCTGCGTGATTGCGGACGACGAGGTGCGGAGTCTGAGGACTTGGCTGCAGTGGTAGGGGGGACGCACAGCGCCTTACTTGCTCTAGGAGTGCAGGGTCAGTGCTTGCGGCTCGAACTACAATCAAACACGATGAGTCGACGAGAACCGTTTCTTCCGCGCGACCCTTGGGGAAGGGCTTGATAGGATATCGTAGACACCACGAAAGATTGGTAGCTCTGCAAAGACAATACTGTCAAGCGTCCGTCCATGCTTCGGATGTGCAGACCCGAAATTCTCAATCTGCAAATGCAGTGAAGAGTAATCACTGTCGGTGAACGGGGAATGCAGGTTACGTGCAGCCTCGTCCGCATCATCGCTATCGTACGCATCGGCAAAAGGTGCTTCGGAAGTCGCATCATCATAGTCATCCTGCAAGGGTATACGGGGCCCCGACCTGCTTCGATGTCCGTCTCCAGAGACCTTGCGCTCTTAAGAGTCTCCCTATTGTTAGAAGATCTCGCGTCTTTGACAGATCTCCTATCCTCGACAGCTCAATGAGCGGGTCTCGCAGGTAACCGTCTACGGAGATAACAGGTAGTACACTCCATCGCTTGGTGCGTTCGAGGACCTGAATATCGTGCGTTCGCTGACTTATAGGTGACCATCCGGACTTCCTATCGCCTGTTCGAGGGCAGCACGCGCTCTCGTCGACGAAGATGAGCTGCTGTGGCGACCATCCCAGTCGCCTTACAAAGAAGTGCGCACGCAGTACCTCAGAGCGTTGGTAGGCCACCTTTTTGCATACCTTGCGCGACCAACCGTGGCTGTGCAGCATCCGAGAGATTGTGGATACCGACACCTCCTTGCCGAAGTCATCAAAGATGTACCAGGTCACCTCATCAAGATATGCGGTTGGCCTATCCCCTAGGTAACCCAGCGCCAGCTCCTCCTCCGCCGTCGTCAAGGTCCTTTTACTACCACGAACACCACGAGTTGGTGGCCGTGGCGTGCCAAACAACTCCCAATTCTGCCTCTACTTCTCTACTGCACGCTCACTGACACCGTGCTCCGCAGATATCTCTTTGACCGAGCGATTGACCGTGAAGAGCTGCGTGTAGGTATTGGCCACAACATGCTCCTCAAGCACTGGGAGCATTGCGAGAGCCACTACCTTCACTACAAGTGACAACATGATTAACTACACCTCAAAAAGAGCCTTGGCATCGACATGAAATGGAACACAGGATAATGGCATTCAATGGGCACAGGAGAGGCGGTTTACACGTAATTTACTATGTGAGGCTCCTTCAACTTCCCCGCAACCACGGCGGCACAGCTCAATGCAAATAATGGTACAAGCGGAACAATCTTCCTACTCTGAGGGAAATACATATCACCTTCACGCTCGAAGGATGATTCATCGTCCACGTCTAGCCTCAACGTGGATTTCCAAAAACGGACGCTAAAGGGGACATGTACGCAGGTGCCGACAAGGGCGTCGGTATTGGGCTTGCTGAATCCGCCAGCGACTGCTTGTAGACCAAAGCGATGTGAACAGCCAACGTCGTTTACCTGTCGCTGTTCGCGTTTGCCGGGCTTGCTGTTTGTTCTTTCGGCAAGGATTTCGAGTAGACGGACCCTGTCCAGGAAAGCTATAGCGGGCGGGCAGACACCAGAGACAGGCCGAAGGTTACATTGCGTTACTCGCGGGCGTCGCCTTGCAAGGGTGAGAAACTACTGACGTATGTGTCCACTTGTAGCGAAATTGTCTTTCCCGGGGTAGAGTTACGGAAGTCGATCTCACTATCGCGGCCCGACCTTCAAGAGACGTAGATATCTAGAGAGGCCGAAGTCATTTTCCTCCCAGCAAACCAAAACCTGTTCGCGAATAATGTATGGCGTGTCAGGCACCTAGAGATAGCTTCACGGATCTACCCGAACCGTTGCGTATACATTCTACTTTCGTAGTGATGAAACTTGCTCTCAAGGTCAAATCTCTGATACTCAAAGATGTCGCTCAGTGGCAATCTATCCTTCTGCACCAATTGCAGCAACCACCTAGAGCGCGCCGACTGGAAAACATCGCCGAAGATTTAGCGCGTGCAACGCCAGCAATACAAGTAAGTTGCCAGAAAATTGCGAAGCATGATGGTTACTCATTCAACAGCAGATCTATGGCCGGAGACTATCACATTTAGATTTCAGTCGAGACTTTGAAACAAGCTCCGCTCTTATACTCAAGAAGTAATGGAGGGCATGGTCAACTCGAAGAAAATCTCCGAGCGAGACTGTCCCAGTTGTTCCACACCCAACATGTACTACACAGAAGTCCAGATGCAGAGCGCAGACGAAGGCACGACTCTTCGCTATCAATGTCAGAGTTGTAATCACAGATTCAATGTCAACAATTGAAACTGGAGGCAATCACCAAGTCAGAACATGAAGCGAGGCTCGTGGGAGTTAGTAATGAAGCGACGGCGCAAGGACTGAGTGCAGTAAATAGCATGCTGAAAACGAAGGATGGCAGACAGCATCCAAGTGCTCATTACATCGAGTGTTTTAACGCTCCTCTGCCCGTTGTGTTGGGTGTGATCCAGAGATGGATTTCTTGGATCGCTGTAAATCCCTGTGATCGGGAGGGAGCCTTAACAGATGCTGGTGGGAAAGCATGAATCTGGTGTTGCAAGATTGGAAGAAGATCAGACAGAAGTGATTTACGTACTCGTCGGATGCTCAAACTCTCGTCAAAAGTAAGTGTCCGACAACAATGTATCAAGCTTGTCGGGCATTCGGTCCAACATTCATGACGCTGCTAATCAACACATCGCCCTAGTGCGACCGGCGCTCTTCCTGGGCATGGAAAATGTAGCGCTGTCATTTGTTCTCTCTGGTCTTACAGAAACTCAGAATTGGCAACATCAGGCAAGGCATCACGGCAGGCTGTGCTTCAAGTTTCCACGTCTGTTGAACAAGCATACGCTATGATATGTAGATGCAGATCAAAGCTGTGCCAGACTCTATTTTGTAGCGTCTCAGTACTGAAGCGGACCCCTCATCTTCCTGCCCCTCGTGCCGTTCGCTGGCTAGCAAGACAGATAGAGCTCGGGGAGGTCTTCCGACTCAGCCTCACTTTGCGCTCACGATCTTCCAGTTGAAGGATTCTTAGCCACAAAAGGTAAGGTATTTGTTTCGCTCCTAGCGATATTGAGCGGTCCTGACTTAACGGGTTTTCGGTTTGCAGCAGAACTTGAATGAGTCGTTTAATACTCTGTTACGCCGCTCTTCGATGCCATCGGATGCGACACATACATTTGCATAACCCGGGGGGTGGGGGTGAAGGTTAGGTGGAGGTGGGGAGGCACAGGGCCTTATCTGCTAGGCTTCCGCCCACGAGTTGTGACCGCCCGATATCAGCTCTCCACGTCCTCGCGCACGCGACTTAGCCTGTGACGCTCACCGGCACAAGCAGATTTTCCGCATTCCTTAACACTAGCCAGACCTGTACGTGTATATGCAAGGCAGGCTTGCTGAAGTCTACAGCCGGGTGTGCGTAGCCCTGAAGGTGCAGAACAATGGAGGAGGAGGAAAGCTTTTGGAAGGGCCGGTGATGGGGCCGTCTATCGAAAAGTGATCCATCCGAGGAAATGAGCTGGGCAAAGTGCGTGCGGTAAAGGAGATCAGAAAACAAGAGGACATGAATCATCGCAGAGAATTAGAAGCGGTTGCTCTGTTCTCTTGCAAGCACCTCAGCTTCATACTGTTTGTCTGCCCGAGAGAACAGCCATGGGTCTGATCTGGGTGTTATGTAGTATCGACATTGCCATACTTGGCTGGTACGAGAATGCTTGCAGCATATTGAACATTATGAAGGACGTTTCCCCGGGCGACCTCCAGAAGTATCTCGGTGCACCACTACGAGAATATGTGGGCCAGTAGATTGTCGCTCAAAATCTCGAAGGGCTGGACTTGATGCACAACAATCACCTTGCTCGTAGAGATCTGAAACCCACTGTAACTTACATCTTCTGCCCCTCTCTTCAGCCTGGAGAGTTGATTGGCGCCTCTTTAGGCTGTCCAGGGGTCTAGTCTTGCAGCTAGCACCGAATGGATTGGTCTATGTATCGCATAGTATCCCCACGGCGGCCGGAGGATTGGTTCACCACACACTTAGCAGCAGCAAGTATAAGTTCATCCTCTGCGCTGCTTCAAGGCAGTATGTCATCACTTCGGCTTAGCTCCAAACCATTGCCTATCAATGCGGGACCTCCCAGGAGCACGAGCAGCACCGGACGATCAGCACCACTGGAGGTATGCATTCATGCCATGCGGTACATCAAGTTAATGGTCATGGTAAGCTTGTCGATCACGGTGTCGGTCATGGCTCGCACCCCAACACCGGCAGCATCAATTTTGCAGCAACTATGGCAATGCGATGATCTAGAAGCGGATATCTCATCTGCAAGGCACGACGCAGCACGAAAAGAGCTGGAGAGACATGATTTGGGTCTCTATGGCGGATGCAACAGCCGCTGCAACACAATCAAGCACTCCACTACACCTTAAGCCGCCCAGTGATTCAATCACTGTCTAGACGGCATGCACACATCTCGTAGCGGTGCGCCTAACGTCGTAGGAACAAGGGGCTTCGCTCACGTATCCATGGAAATGTTGAGGAGTTTATCCAGGATTCTCTTGTCAAAAGCCTTCAATCTGTCCCTTCCCTCTTACACCCGCCTACATATCAGTCTCTGCGATATGGTGACTCAGCTTGCCGTGAGCTCGAGAAGCTGGGTGAAGGGAGACACAAAAGAGCTTTGCATCGATCATGCGTTTGTGTGGAAGGTCGGACACGACTGGTAATTAGGACAAATTGACGCCATATACATCCGAGTCCGTATATAATCTTGAATCGGATGGACTTCATGCGGGGATCGACTGATGTAGTCGACGAGAGAGCAGTGCAGTGCAGAGCCAAGCAGTACAGCATTGCGTATGATGGAGCACGCCATTTGAATCGCGGAGATTGCATGCAAAGCTCCGGTCATGCTTGACGTAGTGCGTGCCTTGTTCCGTCAACTACGTTGGGTGTCTGCTTGTTTCTTCACGACTCTTTAGAGTTGCATAGTGCGAGATGCACATCAAGTCATGCTAAGGAACAATTAGCCGTCGAGGGGAGTGGCGGGGTGACTCACATAAGTAGTAGCAGCCGCGGCCTCCCCAAGTATGTATGTGGAGGTAAGTGCGAAAAGCGAGCGATTGTTCATTTGCTTGCGCAGAGAACACCCTTCCGCTTTGCGTGTCTTATTTACCGAGCGGACGGTCGCTTGGTATATGCGTGTTGCGGCTATCAGATAATATGGCTTCAAACTACCCACCATCGCTTACAAACGTTTCGCTATGCCGGCTCTCAACTACATACAGCGCAAACAGGCAGACGCTTGGCTTCTGCTTTTGCTGCTCTTTGCGCAGGGGCTTGAGTCTGCCTTGTAATCTAAGATGGTGTAGACACAACGACCAATACCTCAACCCTCCGGCCGCCGTGGAGTGTGCCACCATAGAGAGGATTACTGACGATGTGCCCCAATGTCTAGCACCGCCTCCGTTGAAGATGTCAGGCCAGAGCAGTAATCTATCTTGCGCCATCTAGGATAGTCGACTAGCTCGAGAGAGGAAACCCTTGACAGCCCCCTGCGTGCCGGGATCAAGGATGCATGCGTACCGAAGTCATTACCGTTGATCACGCAGATACCAGACGGGAAAAATGCGGCTTTTCGTTTGACAAACATGCAACGGCTCACTGGAAACGCCTTTGGGTCAGCTGTAAACAACGCATTTCACTCCCGGTCGAAACCCCCGTCCTTTGCGCGCAGAATATATAAGTCGGTGAGTACCTCCATACTCCTGTTGTCTTCGGAAGGCTACCACGAAGCAGATGCACAGGGCCACCATCCCTAGCAATACTTTCTCCGTGCTCACACTAATCACTTTGAGAAGCTCTCTTCAAGCCTGTCTAATCGCACTTCCTCTCTCTTCGCGTCGTGGGCAATGACGTACGCGGCGTCCCTGACGCTGCAGTGTCTGGGCCTCCAGTCTGCGATTTCAACCCAACACTGGAACAGATATCCAGCCTTCGGGCGCGTGACCTAAGCGAGAACATCGATCTGCCTCATCTTGTCGTCTGTGGCGATCAGTCTGCCGGCAAGAGCTCAGTCTTGGAGGGTATCACTGGCATTCCATTCCCTCACGAAGGTTTGTGGACAAGGGTTCATCTCTCGATAACGCCTTTGCTGACCGCCCGACTGTCTGCTCATAGAAGGTGTTTGCACGAAATTCGCAACCGAGGTCATCCTTGAGCACGATGAAGGCGAAACGATCATCTCTGCTACGATCATACTAGGTCCATCGCGCGAAGGGACACTGAAGTCAAGTGTTCAGGCTTACCGGCGAACGACCAATGGGTTCAATGAACTCCCGGACGTCATCACAAAAGCAGGTGCGCTTATGGGACTCCGCGGTCATGGTGATAATGATCTAGGACCTGCTTTCGTCGATGACATCCTTAGAATCAAAGTCACCGGTCCGTCTGGGCCCTACCTCAGCATTGTGGATTTGCCTGGTTTGATCTCGAATCCGGAAGACGAGCAAGTCGACGATAATATGGAGACAGTTCACCGACTCGTCGATTCGTATGGTGGAAAGCCACGTACCATCGTACTAGCTGTTGTACAAGCTGGTAACGACATGGCGAACCAAAGTATTATCCGGAAGTCCATGCGATTTGACAAAGACGGACAGCGGACTGTGGCCATCATCACCAAACCCGACCTCATTAACGTAGGTGCCGAGGAGATAATCGCGGCACTTGCAAAGCACCAGGGCACTACCAAGTTGCAGCTTGGCTTAGTTGTTACGACCGATGTCGTGAGTGACAAATGGATCGCACGTGACAGGATCTTCCGAGGAAGACAGGTAGTCACGAGTTATGCTTGATGGAGTGG
>JAVRRP010000943.1:0-12698 GCA_036872775.1 Oleoguttula sp. CCFEE 5521 | reverse complement strand
GTTTGCCGTTGAAGACGTGGGCTGAGGGGTCGGCGGTGAAGAGGTCGGAGGTCATGGGTTTGGGGTCAGTCATCGTTGCGGTGATGTGGATAAGTGATTGGGGTGTTGGTGTTCTGTTCAATCGGGGTTCTGGTTGCGAGGGTATGGACGTCGCAGTGCTTTGGAGACGAGGCGGTTGTTGTGAGACATTGCAGCGGCAGAAAGGGTGTTATAGCTATCCATACTGATCCACATTGGCAGCTCTGGCTATTCGACAGTATTGAGCCTCTATGTGTCTTGGGCGATGTGATGTAAAGTTTAGCCTAAAACAGCGGGGCGTGGCGCAGAGACGTGGAGCGTGGAGCGTGGAGCGTGGTGGAGTGAATTCACATGCTCTTGGCATTGGCAGGCCTGGCTCTCATGGGTGCGGGACTGACTTCATGCGCTTTGATCTGTTGATCTACTTATCTAGACAGTGAAGCTCGTGACGCGACGAAACGGCGTCTGCCTCGGCAGCCATGGTCTATTTCGCCACCAGCGACCGAACTCTAAGTTGTCAACTGCCAGCTGCTGCGGTGTACTGGATGTATGATCATGGTCTCATCGTGGATGAGAACCTCAAGTCATGCGGCGGTGCCATGTCTCCCGTCATGGCATACCCGCGGCTTTGTTCTCGACTCTACGAGCTGCGTCGAGAGCCTACTCTTCATCCTCACCCACAACGCTCATGCCCACGCCCTCATCCTCTTCCTCCTCGAACGTATCCCTCGGCACCTGGTACAAGCGAATCGTAGGCTTGTTCGGGTCCTTCACAAGGACGTATTTCGCGTCCTCCTCCTTCTCCCGCAGTACCATATCAACGAACGTCCGCACAATAGCCCAGCCATTGTTGAGGTTCAAGTTCATCTGGGTGGCAAATTCGCGAGGTTTGTAGCCGAGTACGCCAAGCACAACGTGATCGGAGGTATTCTTGGGTGTGAGGCGGGAGATGAAGCTAGAAATGATGTTAGCGATCTGTGCGTCAAGTGAAGAGGAAGCGCAAGACGTACCCGAGCTTCATCTGATCCGCTTTGGCGAGGATAGATTGCGTAGTCCAGCGAGCGAGCTTGCAGCTGTTGTTCTTCATCTCTGTCGCCACCACCGCACCACGTTGCGAAGCAAGCTTCGTTCTCCAGTCGAGCGCGCCTCCGGAGCCCTGCGCCTTATTGTCGAACTCATTCAGTGCCTTGATCGTGAGGAATTGGTCTTCGCCACTGATGTTGTTCTTCACCACAGCGTCGAGCTCCGTGCGAACAATGAGGTAAAGTGGGTTCTCGTCTACCTCAAGCGAGAGATCGAAGCGACGGTACTTGTACGCTTTCGAAGCTGGAGGATCCGTCTCCTCAGCAGCATTGTAGAATGGGTGCTCGTTGCTCATGTCGAGTTTGTTCGAGTCCGATTCGATGACCACTTGCGTAGGAAAAACGTTGTTGATGTGCGTAGCTTCCTCCTTGAGGGCACCGGGACTGTTAATCTGGTCTTTGTTGCCCTCGCTGATCTCGAGCGGTGCGTCTGCAGCGTTCTCGTTCACTGTGACCATGTCCAGATTGCTGCCTTCGCGTTTGTCGATGAAGACTTTGTTGCCTTGCTTGAGCATGACGAGGTCCCAGCTGTAGACACTTCGGGGAGCGCACATGAGCATGGAGAGGATGTTGTCGGTCGCGAAGATGGTGGCTTCGTCTTTCTCGGCGAGTTCTTGTATGACAGGGTCGGCGGATGTAGTGACGTTGTATGCTGCGCGATCGAGGTTCGTGAGCTTCTTGACGCTCGTTGCTGCGCCCGGTTGCTTGTCGAACGCGCGGTCGTAGTAGTGTAGGAAGCCATAGTCATCGAGATCCTCGCCCTCGCCAGTGTCCAGATTGAGCTTCGATAGCCTGTTGAAGTCGATTTCTTCCAGCATGCGCCACGAATCCTTAGGCTGTACTGAAGCTTCACGATTCCGCTGCGGCTTGTCATAGTCTCTCCAGCCTCCGCGACCGCCGCGTCCACCCCTACCTCCACGACCACCACGCGGGTCGTAGCCTCCTCGCTGCCCACCGCGCCCGTCGACTCGAGTGAAGGTCGCTCTGCCACCTCGCTGCTGCCCGCGCTGCCCACGTCCTCTCACGAAGGCGCCTCCACGTCCACCAAAGCCACGTCCACGAGTCGGTGCCGAGCGGTCCACAAGCGAGAAGCTGCCCTCCTCATTCTGCCCCTCCACATTGAAGATGGATTGAAGTCCGCCAGGTCCACCTGCGCCGTAGATCTGATCACGGTAACGCTGTTGATATTGCTGGCGGCCACCTCGATCTGATTTGTCGCCTGCTGTCCAGTCTGCCATGCGGCCGAGCTTGTCGCCCTTGGAAAATGGCGCATAGGGCACGCCGTTGAGCATCGTGTCGGTGGTGGTCGGAGGTCCCCATCCGTCTGTGGCGGGGAGGGCCTCAATGAGGTCCAGTAATGATGCGGGCGCCATGATAGTGGTAGTGAGGGGTGGTGGTGTAAACGCGGAGGTAGTCGTCGCCGTGACCTTAACAATTTCGAGGACCCGGAAATCTTGGCAAGATCGACCGCGGAACACAACCCGCGCCTTCACCTCGCGGCCTGAGCCTCCTTCACGAGGACAATTACTTCCTTGTATGCATCTGTACTGTGCTCATCATATGACATACCGTGTGATTTCATGTGCTAGCGATACTGCTGAAGCGCTGACACGGCCTTGACGATCATGCGATATGGCGAATATCATACAGCTGTGGCATGGGTACTCGCATAGACCTTCGAGTACATGCTGGCGCGTCCACGACGAGGAAGGATGATGACCGCTACAAGGCACAAGCGGCAGCATATGCTGATTTCCAGTCGACTCGCCGGACAACACTGCTCGATGTTCAATCGCGCAGACTCGGTAGCGAAGATGGCTTGAAGGCTAGCCCTCCAGAACGCGCTGCCTCACTGGTACGCGATGATTCGGATTCACTAGTCAATCATGCTGGGAATATCTATCAAGGCGTTGTCATGGATGATACCACTGTCTTCTTGGACGAGACACAACTAGGCTACAGTGTGTTGGAAAGTCAGCTTCACAGTTCCCGCCACTGCGGTCCTACCGCGAAACCGGTAGCGCCAGCTCCGGCGTCTGCGCATTGTAAGAGGCCGGCAGACTCAGCCCACCAAGCAATTTCACTACCTCGCAAGAAGGTAAAGGCCTCGCCGGTGACAGTTCTGGCAGACGAGGTGATCGCTCTAGCATCATCCCCGAGTCAGTCCTCCTACTTAAGGACCCCGGTGCTTGATCGGACTCGTCAGCAAGATCTGCCAAGCTCGCCGGTCAGTGGTCCCGCCGCCCGGTCGCAAAATCTCTTGTTGCCTGCCGAGCCAATTGCTGAGCCCGGCGAGGGTGCGGGCAGCAGTCACGACCCCCCGGAGCTTGCATCGAGCCAGGTCGAATGTCAGCGCGACGTCCAGACACGCCATAGCCAATCATTCAGTCATGAACTGAGCTCACAGCTGCCCACCACATACTCACTCAGCGATATCACATCTGATAGGACGAGCAAGCAGCAGAGCGCGCAGAGATCGGCCAGTGACCCTGGTCGTGTCTTGCAAAGTAGTCTGCTCATCTCGCAAACAACGCCAGATGGTTCGCACACCCAACATGCCAGCACACATATCGCGGGACAGCAACGTCTACCTTCACCGGTCCATGCACCGGTCTCCGCGAATACAAGCGCCCAGGCCAACGAGACTAGACCACAGGAAGTGCCTGAGGCCTCAAGTCCGCAGACCTCCAGTCCTCCAGTCAAACCTGAACTACCAATCACCATCCAGCCACCCACTCCAGAGACTTCTCTTGGGCCATTGAAGTCCCACGTCACACCAACCCTCGCCTTCCTCGCATCTCAGCCCTCTCTAGTCTCGTCCTACAAGCCTGTCGCTCAGACGCGCGAGCTTCGGCCGACTGAACGCGGTTGCTGGACCTTCAACACGGACTCATGGTCCGCTGATGGTCAGACTGCATTCTTCGACTTTCTGGAGAAGATGATCAAGGAGGGCAGGGTGGGCTGGGGGGTGCACTGCATTCGCGAGACTGTAGACAGTGAGCAAGGGGTGGTGAAGGTATTCTGCTGGGGAGAGGTAGTGATGCACGTCTACTTGCTGCTATATGCAGCAAGTAAGAGTAAAGTCGGTAAGATGGGCTTGCGATGGGTCGATGCTGAGGGAAAGAGCGTCGTGCAGATGCGTGGTCCAAGCGATGCTGCTGTTGAAGGCAGGGGAGTGTAACGCGTCCAGGTCTAGGCGATGCTGGGAGATCATACTATGTAGTGCTTACATTAAGTATCTTCCAATCTAGTCGGAGGTCAATGCTATCTCGAACGGCTGGGCTAGATCATGCAATGCCACAGGGGCAGTACCCCAGATGGTCAGCCGTCCTTCGAATGTTTGCAAGGCGATGCTGCATCACACCCAGCGTGCATGAAGGTCTCATCGTTAGTGCAGTGCGATGCCTTCGTGCTCGGACTTGCTGCAACTCTAAGCCAGAGTTTTGAAGCCAGGGTTTGCAATGGCATTGGGGTACGGAGTAGAATCAAGGCGATGCCAGTGCATATCGCGCAGCTCTCAACCTTGTCGGAGTTACATGTAGATAATTGCGATACGGCGTTTCGTCCCTTAAGTGACTGTCAGTGTCTTCCAATCAAGCTTTACACAGCAATCAATCTGCCTCCCATATTCCCACACATCCAGTCCAGTCGTATCACCCAACCTTCCCTACCCTCGCAGAGCTGCCTCAACCTCAGGCCTCAAACCTCAGGCACCTTTACAGCCCCCCCACCCGGGCGTAAAAGCATGCACCGCGCCGATCACCCAGCTCCAACCCAAGCTAATCCCAGGGCGTCAGCCAGCCCACATCATCCTTCCCGCTCCTGCATGTGCTGGCAAATCGGTACGGTGCGGCTGACAATCCCGACTCCAGCTGCTGATCGCCTTCGGCTCCAGAGTGTCGGGATAGTGTGATAAGAGCTTTGTTTGGGACGTGGCTTTAATGTGCAGAGCTGGTGGCTGGGCATGGCTTGAAAGAATTTGAATTGAGGCTCTGCTTGGGAGGCTCTGCGGAGGGATTGGAGGCCGACTTCGACCCTCAGTTGAAGGGATGGAGAGGGAGAAGTGGAGGCGGTGAACGAGGTTTGTGGTATTATGATCATTACGTGTAGCTAGTGTTCGGTCGTTACTGGTATCTCACATCATGCGTAGGAATAGATCGTAATATCGCATCATCGACCTGCCTCGACAAGTCGCACATGTCCTGCCCTCCTGCTACCGACGCCTGTCACGCACAACCAGTCCTCCATCCCCTGGTCCCTCCTCCAATCCTCCACTGCAACCATCACATTAGCTCCCCGCTTGACCCCTTCGAAGTGTGTTCCCACATGCTCCAGCCTGTCCTCGAAGCTGTCTGGGCCCTCGAAGACGCGATCGCAGAACAGACAACAGGTTTCCTCCGGTAGCCCGCGAAGCGGTAGACAGCACTGATCGGCCAGTAAGTCGAGGTCGATGTCAGTTGGCTCGTGTTTGATAGACTTGATCGGTGATCGTTTCTTGTTGCTTGTCGTGGCCTTGGTCGAGGTTTTGGGCGTGTGCATGCGTCGCACATGCTGCACGAACAGATCCTTCCGATTGAACTCGTTGTGTCCCTTCGCCGCGTCGTGAGGACAGAGCTTGCAGCGCCACATCGCTGTGCGTAGATGCTGTTTGTAGACGTGACGTTTCCATTCGTTCTTGGCTGTGAATGAGGAGGTGCATCCATAGGGAGCGAGTGGGCAGGGGAAAGGCCGTGGTGTCGGAACGTTGGATCTGTTCATGCTGAAGCTGGGTGCGCGAGAGACTATAGAGCGGCGTCTTGTCGTCGCAGGTTGTACACGATATACCGGGTCGCGACGATTTTCGCGCCTTCTTCGGTGGACGACGGGAGATCGAAGCGGTGGAAGCGGCATAGGCGCAGCGTTCTCCGCACTCATCATCGACGTGTGCGCACTCTGATGATCGACCGGTGGCTGCATCGGCGTGAACCCGTCTTCCGGTTGATGAGTGTAGTCGAGGAACCATTGACCATGACTATGCGCCGCCTCTTCACACTGCGCATTCGCGTATATTTCGACTTCGTCAGGCTTAATGTACTGTCCGCCGGCGTAGCCATGATCAGGCTCGAAGCTGCACAGTCCCGTCGCTCCAAGGATATGGTCACCATAATTCGGTGTTGGCGAGTACGACAGAGTGTGCAACAGCGGTGATCCGAAGGTCGACATGTGTCGCTCGCTCGAGCAATCACTGCTGTACGCCGAGTCGACTGGATGATGAAGTGGACGCGGCGATTGCCAATGATCGTAGCTGAGGCCGTGTATGGGATGATGACCACCTGTCCAATGTGATTCCTGATGGGAGCATGAGCTGTTGTCGCGTTGCTGTTGTTGATGCAGGTACCAGGGATCTTCGAGAGACGCGAGAGACTTCAAAGTCGTGACGCCGGCTGTAACGTAGTCGAGTGATGGCAGGGTATGCGTCGAAGGAACGCGGTGCTCGACAGGTGCTTGAATGATCTCCGGTCGATCCCAGGCACGCTGGAAGTGCGGTACTAAGTACTCTGATCCAGACATAGTTGGGGAAGTGTCGTTGTTGGCGAGGGGGCTGAGGTTGACCAAGCGTAGCCTTGTTTGTGTATGTATGTTCGGTGCGAGGCTGCAATTCAATACCGGGTTCCATTCACTATATGTTGAATAGCTCCAGATTCAGTCTCGGTGCAACGACCGTGAACTCGACGACGATGACGGCGAGGCTCAATCAAAGTCGGCGAAGTTCATGCAATGTGTTGACAAGATTAGAAAACGTTCTGTGGCTCAGCGAGCGAAGTCCAACGATAAGGCAAAGGAGACTATGCAATAGGGGGAACTAAGATCTTGACGGATACACGACCAAGAGACTGCGCCTGCCTCGAAGACACCCACCCATATATGCCCAGTAGTGGGAGTAAACAGCATAGCATCGCGCAGAGCCTCATCCAAGGGTCCAAGGACTACTTCTCGTGGAAAGTGAAACATTTGATACGTTCCTGCGCCCTTGAACTAGGCACACGGAAGCCTACCATGGCTTGGCGGGCTCGTAGATTGCAGCGACACACCGGTGAGCGGGGAGTAGCGAACCAGATCGCCCGTAGTGCGTATCGCTCCAGGATTGTTGATCGGTTTGCGTGCTGATCGACATTAGATGGCGTTTGTGGAAGCGGCTCGACGGGTCCCATACGCGCGTGCGCTCTCGAGCACTGATCTGAAGAAGCTACTACCATGATCATGCCGTTGTCATCTGCAAGAGGCTGCAGTTGTGTTACGAAGTATGGCTTCACTTAGGCATGTCGGGCGTGATGAGAGCTGTCCATTGGACGACACGATGCGACCTTGGCGAGACGGCACACGTTCCTGGGGCATTGTATATGCAGACGCGGCCGGAGACCCAGGAACATTGCCTTCTTCCGGCTATCGTGGAGAGGTTCGACCGCATCGGGCGTCCAGACACTCTGCGGCAGCTTCGTACAGCCGCGGAGAAGGCTTCAGTGAGTCGCGGTCAACGCATGGTCGGCTCTCTCATCGAATCAAGTGTAGTTGGCTGCGTCTTGGCTGGGAAGCATGTACGTCAAGATATCCCAATGCCGCAGTCCATTCTCGTGGTGGCAGAGTCAAGATCGCGGGGGCGGAGCACGCAGCTCAATCGAGTCGTATAGCAAAAAGAGGCGTTTTCGAAAAGCAAGTCTTGCCGCGGCACGAGGCTTCGGGGCGACAGGCAGGGCGATCCCGAGATGCAGCCAGCGCCCGGATCGAGAGGTCAGCGAGTCATTGATGTTATCTGTGTCGTGAGGTTGGATGTGATTCTCTGGTTGCATGCGATGCCATCTGATCCACAGCAGCGCAACTGATCCCGCCGCACCGGATTTCTGGCTGTGCCGTCTCAACACAGCTGATAAGGGGCCCCCGTCAGCACGTAGCACACAGCATCGCATACAAGAGGCATCGCCTACTCCTCTGCGTGCTCAAGGCATCGCCTTGCCTCGCTCAGAATGTGGCTCATGAGGAGGCCGCTGAAGAAGCTCGTGAACCGCTGAAGCCTCGACCCATCTCGCTGCTCCAGCAATGCAGGGTCAGTTGATGATCTTGCTGCCGCGTGTATTGGACACCTCGTCTATGGGAGGCAAGGTCCGCTCGGTTTCGACGTCTAATCCTGCGACCCTCAGCAGCCAAGGTTGACTTCAAGAAGACTAGGAGCGCTTCCCGGACAAGCCAAGCCTTGGGATGCGCATTGCTCTTCATGAACTCCATAACCAGTGGACCTGACCAACATTGCACAGTCATCTTCGCGGCACCCAACCCTAAATTCACCCAAGCTTCACCCGAACTAACCAAGCGTTCCAGGTTTCAAGCGGATACTGGCAACGGTTTGCCTCACTTGCACTTGGCAATTACGTTAATGACGCGCGCGCAATAACCGAGATAGAACTCGAGGTAAGGTCACCGCGAGTAGGTCCTTTCTTCTTGCTCTTCATCACTTCAACAAAATGCTGCTCTCCGCCCTCGCCCTGCCGTTTGCTCTGGCACGAAATCAACAGCCTTTATATTCAATTTACACTTTCAACTCGCTTGAGCATCTTGCTGGAATAGCGCCATACTTCGAGCCAGCGGATCCACCACGCGATCCCTCGCCTCCGCATGGATGCAAAGTGATGAAAGCCGCCTACCTGGTCCGTCACGCAGCGATCAATGCGAATGACTTCGACTACGAGTCCTACCTCGAGCCATTCACCCAGAAGCTAGAAACACGAGCCAAGAATGGAGCAATACCTCAGACCTCTCATTCCTGGCCACCTGGTTCCCACCCGCCATCGAGGAGGAGGAGCAGCTGACACGCACTGGCCGCCTCGAAGCCTCTCAATTAGCAGTCCAGCTATCCTACCGCTACCCTGACCTACGTCTCCCGAGCACAGTCTGGGCCAGTAGCGCCGAGCGTACAGTCGCGAGTGCCAAAGGCTTTATTCGTGGCATCGAGCTCGAGGACAACACTATCAACCTCACGACCGTCTACGAAGGCAAGGAAGCCGGTGCCAACAGTCTCACGCCCTATAGCTCCTGCCCTGCCTATCATGGCTCGATGAGCTCCGAGCAAAGCCAAGCTTACGTCAAAGTTTTCACTGCTCCGATCTTGGCGCGCTTCCAATCGTACGCTCCGAACTTCGATTGGACTTCCTCGGATGTGATCGGGATGTTCGAGTACTGCGGCTACGAGACCGTGATCCGCGGTTCCTTGCCGTTCTGCTCAGGCGATCTGTTCACTCCCGATGAGCGGCTGCGGTTCGAGTACAGCCAGGACATCATGTACTACCAGAACGTAGGCTACGGACATCAAGAATCTACTGGCGCTGTCGGGTCTCCGTGGGTCAACGCAACTGTGAACCTGCTGTCATCGGAGAGCTCCGAGGAAGACATGTACGTCTTGTTCACTCACCGCGAACTACCGCCCATGGTCCTCGTACCCCTCGGACTATTTAACAATTCCGCACTCACTGGCGCGAACCTCCCAAACGCCACCATGCCATTGGATCGGGTGAACCACCATCGCACATGGATCTCGAGCTACATCCTTCCCTTCCTCACGAACATCGCCATCGAGAAAATGAACTGCTCAGCCAGCTATAGCTTTGAGATCGCAACGGATCCGATGTACTACCGTGTGCTAGTGAACCGTAGTCCGCAGACGCTGCCATCTTGCTACGATGGGCCGGCAGAGAGCTGCTCAGCGAAGGGCATGGAGACATTCCTGCAGGGCAGGACTGAGGTCGTGGGAGAGTACTCGGAGAGGTGTGGAGTGGATTATAGTAATAGCACGGATGTGCTGAGTATCTACACGGCGAACGATATGGGAGAAGCTGTAGGTAGATGGTCGAAATTGGAGATTGGCCAGAATGAAAGCCGTCGCAACGCCCAACAGCCAGGTCAGCCTTCTGTGCTGCCATTAATAAGTGCATACACATGACCAGCGAAGTACCTCTCATCCCCGCATCTTCCATCTACACAAGCTCAGCGTACCTCCCGTTCGCCACCTCTTGACAACAAACAGCCCACTGACACAACACAACTCCAAGCAACACTCCATGGCCCCTCACCGGTTCTCAATCCTCCCCAACATCGCAGCTCTCATCTCCCTCATCCCTGTGGCTCTCGGCGTAGCCGCCCTCTACTCCCCCCGCACAGCTCTCTCCAATATTTCCTTCACACTGCCTGCCTCTCACGAAGCACAAGCACTCGCTGATGCTCTGGTACGCTTTTACAGCGGCCGCAACATTGCCATGGGCTTGACAAATTTACTGGCCTGGTATGGTGGAAACCGGAACGTGCTGGGTGGTAATATGATTATTGGGACAGTCGTGGCGGGCGTGGACGGGTGGGCTAGTAGGGTGCTTTTGGGTGCGGGGACGGTGGAATGGGGGCATTGGGTTTTTACGTTTGTAGGGCTGGCACTGGGAGGGGGAATTCTGGGGTGGTGGTGAGGCGCGGATGTTGAGGTGATGGCAGGCAGGGCCTGCTCAGATCGGCGCTGATGGGAAGCTATGTGAAAGCCCTCAGAAAGATGTTGCGTGAGTTCAAGTTTGTTGGCTTTATCGATGATCGATTCAATCAAAGGATCTTGGGGTCGTACTCGTCGTCATTCTATGTAACATTGAGGAAGTTTCGAGATATTAAAGCAGAGAACGGGTAACATAGCAGTGAAATGTTGCTCTACGCGGCACCTGATGCCGCCACTCAAGTGCAATCGCTGGTCGCCACACTAATCCCCGGCCCACGAGTCACTAACAGCTGTACCAATGGCAGATCAGTACCACAACCTCACCCTCATCTTCTCCTTCAGCGCCGTCGTCCACGGCGTGGTCTGTCTCATGACCTCCGGATCCGCGCTCTCGAACCTCGGTCTGCCCGGTTCCTCGCCTTCAGATGTTGGTCCCGTCACAACTCTAGGGTCCTTCGTCGAGGGCCGTGATATCGCACTTGCTGCCCTCAACTTACTGGCTTGGTGGAGTGGCGATTGGAGGACGCTGAGGTGGACCATGGTGATGGCGGAGTTTGTGGGCGTGATTGAGACTTGGACTGAGAGGGGCTTCTTGGGGACGGAGACGGAGTGGGTGTATCGGTGGACTGTGGGGTTGGAGATTGGGCCAGGAGCGGGGATGTTATGGTGTTGGTATGGAGCGGTGAGGGATCCCTGCAAATCGTGCTGGTGGCAAGTCTGAGTTGAGCGACGAGATTCCGAGGATGGCTAGCGGGATTGGAGGAAGAAAGCACGAGGTTGATTTGGGGGGTTGAGGGAATGGCATTACTTTTGATCGCTGCTCATCATTTGCGCTTCGAGCGCTTGTTACTCTTGCCTTTGTTCTCAAGCCCAGTGCTATCCACTGTGCCGTTCGCGATATCTTCTGGCACACTGGCTTCAGCGGCAGGCATCTTCGGCGCCGCGAGCTCGTCCCTCTGATCACGCATGGCATTCTTCGCGTCTGCATCGCCAATTACACCCACACTGCTAGCGAGCCATTGCTGGAAGGGCTTCGCAACGAAAAAGCCGTCTGCGGTGAACCAGGTCGGGAAAGGAGCCTGAATCTTCCGAGGATCGGTGGAAGGTGCGTTCGTCGTGATAGTGAGGTGGTACGTGGGCTCGTGTTTGTTGGTCTTTGAGGATATAGAGACCTGAGGGAGATTGTCAGATCGGGGCTCCCTCGACAGGGAGATGGGAAATGTACTGACGTGCTTGCCCGATTTCGTCCCCTCAAACACCAACCCCTTCTCCACGAAGTACACCCAATACGAATAGAATCCGTTCAGCATCATGTATGCGAAGACAGCAACAGCCGTCCAGGTCTTCGTTGCCTCCCAGCCGAGCTTGTAGTCCGCTGCGAAGGTCGCTGCAGCGATTATACACCCTACATAGCCCACAGCTAGCTTGATGTCTGTCGTCTTATTGTCTTGCTGGAAGCCTAGTGACCGCATGTAGTTCCCGAGAGCATCATCCGTGGTGTTCTTGAGGTCCGCGAGATTGTACGGCGAGATCTTGGATTCGGCCATGTTGAATTACGTGGAGATTTGATTGGAGTAGTCGATCGACGACTATCGCCGTGGTCTTATAGCATTGTGGTCGGTGGGGTACATTTGAGGACATTGAACATCAGGTCCAGCTGTCACTTTCCTGGGTGAAACATATCGGCCTTGGCGTCACTTGAGCCGCATTTACATGTGAAAGTGAGGTAGACTTCACACTTCTTGATTACCCATATCCAGCAACAATCCCGACAACGAGCCTTCGCTCATCACAACAATCACGATGGCAGGACCAGTCGAGCAGCAGATCCATAGAGATCCGGCGCTCTTGTACGTTTCGACCGACGCAGCACCAAGAGGCTACCAACACCACACGACTAACACATACAACGCAGCTATTGGATCCTCCTCCCCATCACGATAGTCATGATCCTGACTGGCATACTCCGACACTACCTCTCAACCCTCCTCACAACAACTCCCAAAAAGCAGCCCATAGGGAAGCTCCGGGAACAGCGCTCTTTGCTACGGGCTCAGAACCTGCGCCAAAACTATGCCCAGATCTCCCTGCAATCGTTC
>JAVRRP010000942.1:0-12702 GCA_036872775.1 Oleoguttula sp. CCFEE 5521 | reverse complement strand
CCCGCATACTGACGCCGCATCACAGGCTGCCGGACTTGAACGCCAAATCTCCCGATGCACCTCGTCCAGCGTTCCGGACTTTTGCTCCGACTCCATCGTCAGCGCCAACGCGCTCGCAGCGTACAACCACCTCTGGGATCTCATTGACGCAAACTCGGACTTGCTGAGCTCGGAGGTGTGGTCGTGGGAGTACAATGATGGCTTTGAGGCGTTCCCGCTCGGAGCTTTGCCACCGCCTGCAGGGAGCAATCCGACAGAAAGTGACATTAGGCAGCTGTGGAGCTTAACGTTTTTGGCTGTCAAGAGGGCGCAGTTCTGAGTAGTAATGAAACATGAGACACTCATGGATCTCGATTCAACGATATCGAAAGAAGCGAAAGGGCTCAACATCTGAGTGATTGCAAAGATTACGCACAATCAGTAATACCGTGTAGTGATGTTACATCATCAATGCTCTTTCATTACACCACCGGATCGCTAAACTTCTGCGCGACAGGCACAGTGCTCGCAAAGCTTGGCCGCTCTTCCAGCTTGCGCCAGTATTTTTCCATAGCAGGGTATCCGTTCTTCCACCCGTGATCCGGCCACCGCACTGCCATGAAGCCAAGCACGCTGCATGTGGCGATGTCAGCGATCGTAAGTCGACCTTCAAACAGATAGCCGCTGGAAGTCGCTCGTTCCTCCACCCAGGCGTTGAGCGCTCGAAGGCCACCAGTTACCTTGCGCATTTGTCTGCGTGGTCTATCAGTACAAATTATTGATGAGGAAGTAGATTGGTCAACACTTGCCGATCTTTCCATGGCTGACTCTCGTTCTCTCTCTTCATTTCGAAGAAGGCCAGTACCAGAGCATCACACACTCCATCGGCCACGACCTCGATCTGTTTTGCCAGCAAGCGCTCATCAATGTCCTTGGGCAGTAGTGAGGGTTCCGGATACTTCGTCTCTAGCCAGTCAAGTATGTAGTGGGATTCGTAGATCGCTTTGTCGTTGTCCAGAATAAGTACAGGTAGTTTCTCTAACGGGTTGTGGGTTGGTGTATGCGTCGTGTGATCCCACGGGACTTCTGTTTGTAGTTCGAAGGGGAGATTCTTCTCTTGAAGAGCGATACGAATCTTCCTCGCGTATGGCGAGGGGGTGGCGGAGATGAGATGCCAGACCATATCGACGACTGATGCAGAGAAGGACAATGCAGTTTACTTAGAGGTTACTGAGAGAGCTGTACTTACCCAAAGCCGATCGCTGCCCTCTACGTCGCTATCGATGTTCTAGGTCATCTCTCTCCTCATCCTCTCGCCCATCTCCTCGGCCTGGATCGATGACGTGCCAAGGCCGAAGTCGCGTCGTTTACGTGCAACCTCACCTCGATGAATCGCTCACAGACGCGAACACATGCATATGCATGTCAATTCTCGACAATTCGACAACATGTCACTCATAGATCTGGTGCAGGTGTTAGCGCCTGACCGCGAAGAGGAGCCCGAGGATATCTTCGCCGCTGCTCCGATGTGGCTGTTTCCGGATGACACCGTCAACATGCATGGGGATCCTGAGAGCGTAATCGTATACAAAAGTCGCCGCTTTGGAGATATTCGCTTGCAGACTGCAGATCCCAATGGCGAGGATGAGCGGCGATTGTTCAGTCACTACCTTTGGAACGCTGGACTGAAGCTCGCTGAGCTGATCAGCCTGCCGAGGGTGGCGTCGGACGGCGTTTGGAGTGTAGAGGGCAAGCGTGTGTTGGAGCTTGGTGCAGGTGCGACACTGACACTGTCATCAGAGTGATCAGACTTGGGCTGATGGTAGGTAGGTGTTGGGTTAGGCGGCATTGTAGCAACTTTGGCAGGCGCCGACGAAGTCGCTATTACTGATTACCCTGCGTCTGTGGTTCTCAAGAACATCCTGCGTAATGTAGACGCGAATCTGCCACGCGGCGTGCGTGGTCGCACCAGCGTGGAAGGTCATGCATGGGGGGTCCTAGACACTGCATTCGCCACCGCAGGGCATCACAGGTACATGCGTATCCTTGCGGCGGACTGTTACTGGATGCAAGACCAGCATGAGAGCCTAGTGCAGTCGATGCTTCATTTCCTGTCGCCTGAGCCAGCAGCACGAGTCTTCGCCATTGCAGGGTTTCATACAGGCAGAGCAAGACTTGCTGCCTTCTTCGAGATAGCCGCAAGACACGGTCTGGTGCCAGAAGACATCTACGAAGAAGACGTCCATGGTCTGCGGAGAAGTTGGGCGGAGGAACGTGATGGCGGGCTTGAGAATCACACCGAGAGGAAAAAGTGGCTGGTCATCAGCAGGCTGCGTAAGAAGCCTGACGATGCTGGTTGATGGCTGCAGTGCCTTCGATGGAATTGTGACACAGCGTAGGCGACGACTTATCGCCTGGTCAAATGATCGTGTGAATGAATAGAGAGACGGCAACGTTCTGGGTCACACCGATATCTGCCACTTACGGCGCGACACGTACACCTGCTCCAGGCGCATAGATCACGCGGAGGCACTGATGATACCTGCTTTGTGCATAGGTCGTCTCATAAGTACTCAAAGTGCCCATGGTATCGACACGCTATCAGATGATAGCCCACTCAAGTCTCTGCATTCACAACACACTCGACCCTTTACTGTGCTACGAGCCAGGCCTATCTGCAGTCTCCCGTTTCTGCGTGGAGTTTCAATGACTATCCAGTGTGGCGAAGCAGCCACAGCAGCTGTTTCGAGCCTGGACCGACGGTGCAATCATTACCACCCAACATAATCCGATTCGACTGCAATTATAGACTGGTCCAGCACTAGTGATTTCCTCTCCGCCGATAGCAGCCACTGCGCACGATGAGACGGAGTTCTTGGCCGATACGATCATATCGTTGACGAGACGCTCGTCGCAGCGATCGAAAGCATGACATTGTGTCACTGGCCGAGGCGTTCGCGGGTAGCTGCAGACAATACACGTACGGCCTCAATTGCACCTCCACGCAAGCTGCTGCGGCTCGCGGTACGACCAAAGTGATCGAAGTTGCAATGCAGAGGGGCATATGGTTCTGTTGAGGACTCACCATACTTAAGTATTTGGTTGCCTAAGGGGTTTATCTCGAGCTGAGCTGCTCCTCTCTTTCCTGCTTCCTCTCTCTCACTATGCACCTCACACTTCTGTATTTTGCAAGCTCCCTGCCTTCCCAAGTGCACTTCGACCACCACCCTTACACCACACCACACACACCCTCGTTCACAAGCCACTGTCGACAATGGCTTCGACAATACTCATGAGGGAGGTCCAAGACGCCCGAGACCTTGCTCATAAGATCTGGCTCGAGTGTAAGTGTCCCACATGGAACACATCTTGCACGTCTGACACACGCAGGTCACAATGGACGAAGCCAGTACCACTGCCTTGCTGTCGATGTCCGCAGCATGCGCAATGTACTTGAGGACATCGAAGAAGCGTCCAGCAGCCAGGACACGATGTCTGCCGAACACGCCACGAAGCTGCAAGACGGCGTCACAAGCTGCTCCAGTGCTCTGTGTATCCTGGAGCTCTCGCTCTTCGCTTTACAGCGCTCTCGACATTCGTTCAATGTTTCGAAGGGGTCCGGCGTTCTTCGAAGTCTCAAGCCGTTCGCCGTGGCCACTCTGCGGAAGACACTCTTCTCCTCGACAGCCGAAGCTATCTTGGCGTTGAAAGCTCTGTCAGCAGTGGTGATGCTCCCATTAGAGGCAGCTGACTCGACTTTGTCATGTGCCCTCGCTGGCCGGTCCGCCACCGTTGATCACGTTGCCGACAACGAATTCCTCGTGCAAGGGGATTCATCCGGTCAGATCACAGGGCAGCTCAGATGATAGCTCGCATACCATTGAAACCCAATCGCTGGCCAATGTGGACACTCTGAAAGCGACTGCAGACTCGCCTTCGGCTCAGCCATCGGCATCGGTGAGAAAGACGAAGAGACCTCCTCCGATAGTACCCACCAAGGCTTACAATCTCACCTACGAGCACTGGAACGGTCGAGAAAGCCGCGGCGGATCCCGAAACCACCGCGAGTCAGGCTATCATTAAGGGATCTCAGCCTGACGCAGTGGTGCTCACGCTTGGGCTGCGCTCGCCTGCCGTCATCACGGCTAGCAGTAGTGCAAGCAAGCAGGTAATTGTCACGCTCGCGGACATCCTCTCCACGAAGGACGGCCTGAGTTGCATACCCGGAAAGAAGAGCTCATCATCGTCAGCATCGCAGATCGAGAATGATGAGACAGGAAAGCACCAAATCACCCATGACAAGGTTCCCCCAGTCCTACATATGGATCCTACCCGCTTTCTGAGCGATCTTGGAGCGCAAGAGTCGGTCCGCATGCCGGCTTCGTGTGTATTCAGTCCAGAAGTCGCTCTAACAGCTGCGCAACCGGACAACATTCAGGCTGCCTCAGCGGAGATTCCAGTCGCGCCGCTCAGCCGTCTAGTACAGCGTCTGAAGTCCAATGCGCGTGCACCGACCCCAGCAGCTCAGAGATCATCTGGAATTCACGAGATCTCTCTAGCTTCAGCGTCCTGTCAAGCGCAGCCCGAATTGACGACAGTCTGCCTTGACAGCGCCGCGACATGCAGCCCCAGTCTTCATACCACGTCTCTCGAAGACTTATACAGCTCTTCTAGGCCAACGACGCCACGGCCTAGTGCCGAAAGCATTTGTCGTGATAGGCAGATTCCACGTGGCAATGATCATCGCTCGTCTCTGATGCAACCTGGTCTGGAGGTTGATGAACGTTCTGCAGCGGAGAGGACCTTGTCGCAGTTGAGCTTCAGGAACTCTGAGGAGGAGGTCCTGATGATACGCGCGTCACCAGACTGCACGATTGGACGAGATGGGCCAGTATCTACGCCCACGTCAGCTACCTCACCTACATATTTGTTGTCGCAACCTACCCGACGCCCACCGCCACCGCCCCCCATTCCGGCTCGTCCTGATGTGGCATCAAGCTTGGCGGAGAAAGACAAGTCCCTCTTTGATGCGGTTGACGCTCTGCGCACATCCTCGCCAGAAAATGTGCTCGTAGACAATGTTGAAGATCGTCTCAGCCGGATCTGCCGTTGCTGGAATAATCAACTATGGCCCCATGCTGAGGCATATCTGGTCGAGCAGCTCGGCTCCTGTTCAGGGCCAAGTGATCGTGAAGCAGTGCGCCGCATAAAACATCTCTTGGGTGTATGCGCAAGCTTTCAAGATCACTGGCAGCGTGCACTCGTCCTCTTCGTCTCCGTACTCAATCCTGGGAGTGAAGAAGTCAGTGACCTTGACTCAGCGGACTGCGCTGCGCTCTGGTGGCTCGCGGACACGTACACGCCTTCAGGAAGGGGAGCGGAAGCATTCCTCGCATACTGCATGGCGCTGCAGGGCTACGCTCTCTCGGGCTCCGCACCACATGCGGTGGTTCAGTATCTTCGCTTCGAACAGCAATGCATCAATATCAGCAGGACTGATTTCCGATCACAGTGGGATGCTAAGACGGGTGTCAACAGGAAGACTTCTGCCACTGACACTATCTTCAATACGTGGATCTTCTCACAAGCTCTCGTGAAGGCGTCTTTCGATGCAATGGCTCTAGACATCACACAGCCGAAGCCTGGTACCGGAGCAAACCGAAGTCGCGTCAACATGCTACACCAGTATGATGGCTACAAGGCGGGTAGCGGATACGCAACCGAGTACCGCAGCTTCCAGCATATCGCACTGACAGAATCGATGTATGAAGCTGATGGCGCTTGGCCACCCAAGTATGATCCGACGTTCTGTATAGCGAACGTTGCTCGCGGTCGTCTTATCGAGCGACCATGCGACCTTCTCGAGTACATCAGCACAAATCCAGGACTGGATTTCGCTCGTGCCAGAGCTGGCGTCTGGGCTATCAGTCGAAGGACTCGCTTCAAGTGTGACGAGCTTCAGTGGTTGGTCGGTGCTGTGCGCGCATGCCTGGATGTCATGAACATTGAATGGACGGAACCAGCAGACTCCGATACTACCGGCTTGTGCTTCACTGCTCGTCATAGTCTTCTCTCGCGTAAGATCGCCACGATGGACTTCTTCACGGTCTCGCTGTTCAGACACTCGCTGCACTCGAAGTATAGCGTCGCCGTCTGCACCGATGGCATCAGGAGCGCACGCATCAGCGCTCGCGCGAAGCAGCCTGAGACCGCCGTGACACTCTCGAAGAAGCGGCTTGAGAAGTTTGTCTACACATATTTGAAGCAAGCGTATGCCCAAAGAGCAGCGACAGATGCTTCAGTCTTGTCTCCAACGCATGTTGACGAGCATATTGACGAGGCAGGAGACCAGCAGCCGAGGAAGTCTGCGACCGCTGTAGACGCAGTTATCGAAGTCTTGGAGAAGTCGACATTCCTCGCAACATCGGAGTCGTTCAAAGACAAGACGACAATGCTTGTCATTCAGCCTATCGGACCAAGCGCGGACATGCAGAAACGGACCGTAGAGGTAAGCCCAGTGATCAAGAAGTCAAGTCGAGTAGTGAGTGCGAATGCCACAATATGACGGAACGCAGTTTTCATGGCCCGGTCAGATTGAGATCGGGTGCACACAGCCATAGCTCCGGGATGATCATAGACGGCCACTCATTGTTCCTTACTTAGTTCTATACCCTTGAAAGTCTTCGTTATACCAGTAATCGCTTCCTCTACCGGTAATCGCTCCATGCTGCTTGCCCCGTAGAAGCCGTGCACGCCCTTACATCGCTGCAAGATGAACTTTGCATCCTCGGGCGCTGCAATTGGACCACCATGGCATAGCACGATCACATCACTCCTAACCTTGACAGCTGCGTCCCTAATATCTTGCACGAGTCCTGCACATTCCTCAAGTGACTTTCCTGTCTTCGCTCCGATCGAGCCGGAAGTCGTGAGTCCCATGTGCGCGACGATGATATCAGCCCCTGCCTCTGCCATCGCTGTAGCTTCTTCGGCGTCGAAGCAATACGGCGTAGTCAGCAGATCTAGCCCCTTTGCCATCTTCACCATCTCTACCTCGCATTGATAGCCCATGCCAGTCTCCTCCAGATTTGCTCTGAAGTTGCCATCGATCAGACCTACTGTGGGGAAGTTCTGAACTCCTGCAAAGCCAAGATCTTTCAGTTGCCGAAGGAATCGTGGAATGTCTCTAAAAGGATCCGATGCACATACGCCAGCTATGACTGGAGTATGTGAGACGACTGGCAGGACTTCGTTCGCCATCTCGAGGACGACATTGTTCGCGTTCGAGTATGGCATTAATCCAGCTAAAGAGCCACGACCAGCCATACGGAAGCGGCCTGAGTTGTAGATGATCAGGAGATCAATACCGCCAGCTTCGGCGAACTTGGCTGTAAGGCCGATGCCTGTGAGGGACGTCAGGTTTGTAAGATGCGTACCGCGTAAACGCTCTCGGACTTACCAGCTCCCGCGCCTACTAGCACTTTGCCATCATCGATCTGCCTTCGAAAGCCTGCAAATATTGCCGTACGATCGGTTGGTGGCGCCATTTTGTGATGAGTCGAAGTATCTTTGTTCGAACTCAGGCCGTCACCACAAGATTGAGCTAATTGTCACAGGTCCACTACGGTAGTGCTCGGTGCTTTGCACGAGATTGCTGTCGGTAAACCGAGTTGTCTGATTGTCAGGGTTTGTGTCTAGGAAGAGAAGTAGAGATCGACGCGAGAAGTGCCTCTCGATTCCCCACCTCTTCCGTCATGGCATAACAACCATCATGACAACACCACCGGCCCATGTTTGACGACCATCGAGACTCGATCACGCCTGCCGGGCTACAGAAGACACCGCGTATACTTCGGACAAATCTGAGGGCAGCTTGACGAGCATACAGCAGCCGAGTAATTCACAACCTCCACACATCCATTGATCCGAGAAGCTGATCTGAGACTTGGCTGGCTTCTACAAGTCGACAACAATCTTATGTCAGAGCGTGCGACATATCGTATTTGTTTCAACACAGGACAAATCCCACAAACACTCGTTCACGTGCTGTCAAGATGAGGGTTATCATTCTAGGCACTTGTGATACGAAACTAGACGAGCTACTGTATCTACGACAGGAAGTCATTACGAGCAGTCAAGGTCGCGCCGACATCGTCTTGATCGATGCCGGCCGGAAACCAGTAGATCACGATGCTATTACCTATCCGCAAAAAGTCCTGACGACATTATACGCCCCTTCTCCTTCGCAGGACGTGTCCACATTACCTCGAGGCGAAGTCATCAAGTACATGTCTGCCTGCGCGATCAACGCTTGCAGAGATGCTATGCGCGAGGGCCAGGTCAAACCACCCCACAGGACTATCACTGGCATCATTTCGGCGGGCGGTACAGGCGGTACGTGGATCGATCAAGAAGTTTCCACTATGTCCAGCCGACTTACATCCAGCAGGAACATCGCTCGCTTCAGCCATAATGCGCGAAGTCTTCCCGATCGGTTTCCCGAAGCTGATCGTCAGCACCGTCGCATCTGGCAACTGCGGACCGATAGTCGAAGAGTCCGACATCACCATGATGAACTCAGTAGTAGACATCGCAGGAACCAATAATCTCCTCAAGCGGATCCTTTCGAACGCAGCTGGAGCCATTGTTGGCATGGCAGACGCTTACGAGCGTCCGATGCAGGATAGCTCGCATCCTCTCAGTGCCACCGACCAACGCAAGCGAGTGGGATTGACGATGTTTGGCGTGACAACGCCTTGCGTCGACAAGATACGCAATCATCTCGAGTCGATGTACACGCTCGAATGCTTCGTCTTTCACTGCACTGGCCATGGTGGCAAAGCCATGGAGCGGCTGGTCAAGGAAGGCAAACTGGACGCGGTGCTCGACATTACTACCACCGAAATCTGCGACCATCTCATGGGCGGCAATATGAGTGCTGGCCCGCATCGACTCGAAGCTGCGCTGCAGGCAGGCATGCCTTGCATTATTTCCGTGGGTGCTACGGACATGGTCAACTTTGGTGCCATCGCCACTGTGCCAGAGAAGTATCAGTCAAGAAAGCTCTTCGAACATAACCCCATGGTGACTCTCATGCGGACATCACCGCAAGAGTGCAAGGACGTTGGCGAATTCATCGTTGGTAAGATCAATCAATTTGCTAAGGCACCGGAAAAAGTCCAGGTCGTCCTACCCAAGGGCGGTGTCTCGATGATCGCAACAAAGGATGCGCCTTTCTACGATGCAGGTGCTGACAAGGCTATCTTCGATGCCATCGAAAATGGCCTGAAAGCTTCCGCGATCGAGGTCATCTCTGACGAACGCCAGATCAACGACGAGACTTTTGCGGTGGATGTAGCGGAGCGTATGGCGCGGCTAATGAGTTTGTAAGCATCGCTGTACAGTCCTTCGTGACCGCAATCAGAAGGACGAGGACTGGAATCAGCGACCGGGATCGTGGTGCGGTCGCCGTGTCACTGTCATGGTGACAAACGACAGCGGTCTCGAGAATATCGCGAAACCCCGTCAAACAATAACGCCGTGGCATGCCGAGTTCAACACCAAGATTGATCATCGCAGCCCACTCAACTTGGCATGTCGCTGACGACACGTGAGGCCAAAGTCCAGCTGATACCACAGCTCAAAGAGGGTTGCAAATCCTTACCACCGGCCTTTGGTCAGTGTTGAGTCAGCAGCCAGGAGAACGGCTCGTACTCTAGCGCGAAGCCACAAAGCTTGATCTATAGCTCCAGTGTGGCCCCGGATTTTTGAATGCTATGTTACGCCGTGTGGAAGCCCGACGCACCCGAAGCCGAGAACAACGGCACAACAGCTCGCCGTGCAGGTGGTGTGCAATATAAGTACCCAGTCTTACCCAGCTGCAGCAACGCCACTCATCACAGCAGCTCGAGCTTACTTCCAGCTTCACCGGATTCCACCATCACCCATATCACCGCCGCCAGCAGACTCAGCCTTCGTCCACAACAATGTCCTCCACAAAGCGCATTCTGACAATCTTCGGCGCCACCGGCCAGCAAGGCGGTAGCATCATCGACGTCGTCCTCTCCCGCCCGGAGCTCAGCGCCAAGTACGCCCTCCGCGGCATAACCCGCGACACCACCTCGTCCAAATCCCAGTCCCTCGCCTCGAAGGGCGTCGAGCTAGCCCAGGCCAACATCGACGATCTGGAGTCCCTCAAGACCGCTCTCAAGGGCTCCTATGGCGTCTACGGCGTCACAGACTACTGGTCCATCCGCGTCCCGAATGCGAAGGAAGTCGAGATTCAGCAGGGGAAGAATATCTTCCTTGCTGCGAAAGAGGCAGGCGTGAAGCATTTCGTCTTCTCCGCTCTGCCGAACGTGAACACGCTGAGTAATGGCAAGTACCCAGGCGTCGAGCACTTTGACGGCAAGGCCGAGGTGAAGGATTTCGTTGAGGCGAACAAGGGCGACATGCTTGCGAGCTACTTCATGCCTGCGATGTACATCGACTTCGTTAAGACTCTGACGAAGCCCTTTGATGGCGTACCAACTCTCGCACTCCCCTTCCCCGACGAGAACTTCGCCTGGCCCCTCCTCGCGCCCCGCCGCGACGGCGGGAAGTACGTCGTCGGGCTGTTCGATGCCGGCGAGAAGGCCAACGGCGTTTCCGTGCAAGGTGTCAGCACCTGGACAACGCCGAAGAAGGTCGTCACGCAGCTTGGCGAGTTCATTGGGAAGGAGGTCAAGTTCAACACTATCCCGGGCGAGGTGTTTGGGAGCTTCTTGCCCGAGCCTATCCGGGAAGATCTGACGCAGATGATGGAGTGGATTGGCGAGGAGAGCTATTATGGCAAGGGGACGGAGAAGAAGCAGGGCGAGAGCGATAAGTTCTTGGTTGAGCATCCGGGACTCGTTGATTGGCCGACGTTCTTGAAGGAGGGGGGACCGATTGAGGGGTTGTAGGTGTTGGTAGGGGTTCTGCAATAATCTCAATCGATGATATTCCACTGCCTGAGGTCAGCAAATGTGTGTTCTGTCGCCTCTTCCTCAGCGTGCGCTCACCTACGGCGCCTGGAGGATTAATACGCTGTTCTCCTCGCAGACTGTGCTTCGACCCTACTCACACTGCCTTTGGTCGATTGTTCAGACGCCGGACTTCTTCTGGAAAGCGATAGTAACGACACTCTGCCCCGTCCTTCCCCCAAATTTGAAGCTGGGATACTTCGCCTCTTGCAAGAACTCCAGCCCTCCGTTACCTTGCGCAAGCCACCCACACACTTCCTCTTTCGTCCAATTGCAGCTCGTCACCACCACTACTCCACTGCTCTTTACCAGCCCCTCAACTCTCCTCCGGTACACCTCAGAAACCGGCTCTGTCCCATGTTCTCGAGGCATGAGCGAAATCGCATCAAACGTCCCCTTGTCCAGCACAATCTCAAAATCCTCCCCAAACCAGTCCCCAGGAGGTTGGGTGAGCACATCCCACTCCTCGAACCTCACTCCCTGCCCGTCGTCCAACTCTCTCGCCTCTTCTATCCTTCGTGCCAGAGCGACAGAAGCAGCGCTATAATCCACGCCCACCAGTTCCCCCTCATATCCCTCCTCCCTCAACGTAAATAACATATGTCCATTCCCTGTCCCCAGATCGAGCACCCTAGCTGTCGTGCGGTCGAAGTGGCCGTCCTCTTCCAGTCGGTCTAGCAGATTGCACACGGCGGTCTCGGCGTTCGATTCGTCGAACCAGACCGTGCCTTCGTCTTCTGGGGCGGAGGCGTGATTGGAGAGTTCGAGGGCGTAGGCGCGTTCCCAGCTGCGCCAGCAATGTTAGTGAGAAGGGTTGAGAGGCACGGAGGGGCAGAGGCAGGACTCACGTACTAGTCCTTTGTGCCTAGTTCGCTGGGATTGAGAAGCCGCGGGCCAGCGCCGGCGGGCGATGATGGAGCAGACATTGCGTGGCGTTCAATCAACGCAGGAGGAGACGCTTTCACAGCGCTTGCTTGGAGATTGAACGAAGTGTTGGCAGTTAATGTCACGTACATGTTAATTAACTAAAGATCTGCAAGAGCGAACTTTGATACCGCATCGGACATATCTTACGCTACAACTGATGACTCCATGACTCTTATTGAAGCATAATGCAACTGTGATACCGCAATGAACTAATGAATATAGGTGGATGTGTTTCGCAAGTCGTTCCCATGACTTCACTCCAGATAACCCGGAATCACCCTCTCTTCACATCCGCATAAGCAGGCGGCTCATCCACCGCCCTCCTCACAGGTACCCTCGTAACCCCCTGCCCTCTAGCCTCCACCATCCCATTGCCCGTCCCTGTGCCCGACACGGCCCTTTCCTTCGCCTTGCCCCCCACCTCCCCCACCCGAGCGAGCACGTCCGCCAATCTCAGCTCCACGCCCCTCCTGAAAGCCTTCAGCGCTTCGGGGATGTCCCTGCCCTCGCCCTCCTCGATCTTCGCAGTGATCACGCCCGCCGGCGAGATAGCCACAAGCGTCGGCACAACCCTGCTTCCATCGTCCACGACCGGCTCAAGCCCGTCCTGTGACTCGCTGCGCTTGCCGAAGCGTGAGAAGCCCGTCTTAGGCGGGGCGGGAGGGGGAGCAGGAGGTGGTGTCCAGGACGAGGGTGCTTCACGGCGGGAGAAGAGGAGTTTGAAGTCGTGGTCTGTCAGGTTTTGGGAGCCGTTTCGGGTTATTATGGTGAGGAGGGCGACTTGGGGCTGCTG
>JAVRRP010000941.1:0-12710 GCA_036872775.1 Oleoguttula sp. CCFEE 5521 | reverse complement strand
CCCAGTTCCTACCACCCTCTGCGATGCGACCCAGAGGTCCAACCACTGGCGGACCTAGAGCCACACTCACACCCTTGCGGTAGGCCTCGCCACCCATGGCGTTGGCGCGACTGTACGCGAGGGTTCGGTTCCAACTACGTCAGGTCAGTCACTGCATGGCTTCTCGGTGGTAGTGCAGGTCGATCGAACCTTGCTCCGGTATGGATCCCAGCAGCAAAGCCGCTGACAAAGTCGGTTCCGCGAACGCCTGCAGGACCGTCTTGAAGGCACAGTCCAGGAAATCCAATGCTAGCCACGGCTGGGATGTTACCTCCGCAGCCGTTTGCCGGATTGGTGACACCACCAGTCAGGTTGACCTTCTCTTCCAGGGTCATGGTAGCCACGAGAGCTCTCGCCTTGGGCACTGACTCTGCGAAGAGACCATCCCTACGAACCTCTGGTGCAGGGTACGTTGGTGGGCTCTGGCCATAGAACGGGGAGTCAGTAGTAATAACAGAGCCATTAGTCGCACTCTGAGCTGCTGCAATGGACAGGAGACCAGCACTCGCCGTAGCGAAGAGGGCAGATTTGCCGAACATGATGAAGATGGGGATATGGACGACTCTAAGGAAGGCATCGCTTTGGTGCTGGCAGGGGCCATACTTGTAGTACCGTCTCTACGGGACGCAGTGGATGGCATGGCGAATCTTCGGCACATAATCACCTGGTTCCTGTCGTGCCCTAGAAGAACCAGTGCTAGACCGCTTGCCAAGATGTGAGGTGGTGGGTTTCTGAACCAGGTACGAGCAGGTGACTACGCTACGGCGTAGTAGTCGGGGAAAATCCGGCAAGAGTCTCATCCACTACAGTATTGTCCCCTCAAGATCCCCGCTCCTCCGCATTTGCATGCCACTCATCATGCACTTCGTCGGGTTTACCTTTGAGCCTCGCTCTTGGCAATCCACTATGCCAGCCTCCACTCCACGTGGTTACCGATGTACTGGCGGGGCGTGCCCGAGTACAATTTCGCAAGTGTCATGATGTGTTGTTCGAGATCGGCATTCCAACGTATGATGGCCATAAACAGTTGACGAGGCATGTACTGTACTGTCCACGAAAAGTCGGCGGATCGACAGCCGGACGGCAATACCCAGCCACCCAGTAAGAAGAGCGCTCGACATGTGGCTCCGTTTGCCGAACATATGTGCCGCTGCCGTTGTTCATCGCTTCGGAATTTCTTATACCGATGCAGACTGCGACTCATGCCCGAAATCATATTCCCTCACCCGCACTCCACATGTGAACTCCAGATGGAGCGCTTTCTCCGTTGATAACAATCGGAAGCGTGCGGACTGCCAAGTCGTGACAGCTCCACCGCAGCATAGCGAATCCACCACCTAGACTTCGAGAGGCTCAATGCGACATTGTCTGATAGCCGGACCGACGAAGCGGTAAGTCGAATCGCGCATGCTCACGTTTGTCGATATCATGAGTCTGCAGCAGTAGAAGCTTAACTCTACCGTGAAGTCGAACATATCCACAGCAGGATGTGCCTCGCAGCGTTCTCACGCCTCGCTTACCACCGATTGTGGTCAGCCGAACAGCTACGACACAGAGCGCGCCACTATGAGCGCTTCGATACTGCTGGCAGAGAAGTTTGAAGGGTTTAATTACGAGACTGCGTTGCTTGAGCATCTTTCGAGTGCGTCACCACAACGAACGGGTGAGCGAGGTACCTTCGAGAGTCACAAATTGTTGCGCAATTTCCAGTTCGGGGCATGTTAGGTCCCGCGGAGGCAGTGAGTTCGACATGCCACTCGCTTCGCACTTCGTAGTAGCACAAGGACCTTCAGACTTCCAGAGAGTTGAAGTCGTTTGCCTCGAGTGTCTCGGAATTTTCATTCGCAGGGTATATCTATGAAACCAAGCGCTGCCTCGGCACTGCTCGATTGTCAACGTAGACCCGGTGTCTGTCTACAGATTATCATCTCTCCGATCATCAGAGCCGTAGGCTGTGCTCATACAAATCTGGTTGCCGTGTCGCTAGCTACTCATCCAGGAGAGGATCCAGGAAGATACACTGCAAGAAGGTCTACCTCTCTTCTCCCAGCACTGCATCTTAGCCGTGCGGTTTTGAGGGCTGAGATAGATGCGTAGGAATGTTTGAAACTTTTGAAGAAGCGTAAGTACAAGTTCCCTGTTTAGCAGTACACCAAAGTCGATACAATGCGCCCGATCGGCGATTCGGCGCCCCTGGTGGCTGCACGTAGCGACAACAACAGCGCCTACCAGCGCAGATCAAACACGAAAGGTGAACCCCTAGTCCGCCTTCCCGTCGATCTGCACAGCCTGGCGTTCGGTACTAGCCCTCTCACTATCACTGTTCGACTCTACCTTCCTTTCGACATCTCGCATCCCCTGCTCCCTCACATCGCCATGCGTGATCTTGCTCATGTTCTCAAACTCGGCCCAGTCGCCGATCTGCTCGTCAAAGAACTGATCCATGTCAAGTCCCAGCATCTCAGCCTCCTCGCTGACCCGCAGTCCGAGGCCAGGGATGTACTTCAGGATCAGTAGAAGGACGCAAGAGACGACGAACGAATAAGCGGAGATCGCAGTGATCTCCGCAAGCTGCTTGCCAACTTGAATACCGTTGCCATTGATCGCGCCGGGCGCAAGAGTCGCACCGTCGAGAGCTGAGATAGCCTGGTCTGCGAAGATGCCCGTGAGGAAGGAGCCCACCATGCCACCGATGCCATGGAGCTTGAAGACGTACAGACCCTCATCAATGCGCAGCCAGTCGTTCAGATCTTGCAATGAGGCGCAAACGATGGCAGTGAGGAACCCAATCACAGCTGCGAGCCAGACCGAAACATAGCCAGCGGCAGGGGTGATGCCTACAAGTCCCGCGATTGCGCCCTCGCATGCGCCGACCACGGAGAACTTGCCCTTATTGCGGATCATGTCGACCATTACCCATCCGATCGCGCCGGTGGAGGCAGCAGTATTGGTGTTGAACGCGGCGTACATTGCGCGAATGCTAGCATTCAGTGCGGAGCCGCCGTTAAACCCGAACCAGCCGAACCAGATCAGGACTGTGCCGAGAAAGACAAGAGTGGTGTTGTGGGGCTTGCCGTGCGACTTTTCACCAGTATGCTTGCGTTTGCCGAGAACGAAAGCATATGCCAGACCAGCCCAGCCGGAGGCGATGTGCACAGGTCCGCCGCCTGCGAAGTCAAGGGATGGCAGATTGTAGAGCCAGCCGTTCGAATTCCAGGTCCAGCATGCGATAGGACAGTAGACAATAGTCGCCCAAAAGAAGCCAAAGATCAAGCTTGGTAGGATGCGACCGCGCTCAAAGGAGCCGCCGATGACGATCTGAACAGTGCAAGCACAGAAGAGCATCTGGTACAGGCAGAAGACGATCTCGGGAATATCTGTTTCCACATCAGCACATGCACTTGTCTCACATCCATCACAGCGCACTTACAAGGCGAACCCGGAGAGGGAGCTGCAGCGACGTTCTTCATCCCAAAATTTGCGAAGTCCCCGATGAACGCATTAGCCGTGCGGCTGTATGCAAGCGAGTAGCCCCAAAACATCCATTGGAACGTGGTGACTGCAGCGACGAGGATTGACTGGAAGAGTAGGCTGAGTGCGCTCTTACGACGGGCGAGACCACCATAGAGCAGACCGATGCCGGGGATGATGAGCCATACGATGAAGCCACAGAACACCAAGTAGGTGTAGTGGTATTCGAAGCCGACATATTGCGCATTAACGTCGACTTCGAGGGAGTTGCCGCCTGACGGAAAGGCTGGGTCAAAGGCGGGCTGTGGAAATTCTGTCAGTGGTGGACTCTCTGCTATCGTTGCGACGATGGATACATACAGCTTCCGCCATGATGACAAGGATCGAAGATCAGTAGGTGTGGTGAAGAGAAGATTAGATTGCGAAACGGAGGAAATTCAGAGCTACGCAGAAGGCAACAAGCCAGGAGGAAAGAGCGACCCATCCTATCGGCATTACATGGGACAGCAGGTAGCACCAACGCGATGGGAACGACTACTGCCAAGCTCATTGCCCAGATTGATTCGGAAAGAGAGGCGAGTATAGATAGACTAGTCAATGCTTAGCCTGATAACGGTTTGCGCTCCGTTCACTTTGGAACGTGTTGTCGCATCACACCGAAGGACGCGACCATGGCAGCGCAGGCACGCAACGAAATGCAGCATTGATCGTACTAGTCTTGGCAATGCAGCTTGCTGGAAGGAGCGATCAGTGAGATCGAAGCGTTGTGACACAAGGAGTTGATATGCAGCGCGTTGGCCTTCTCGAAGTGAGGTTGTAGGACGTCTGTCGCCAGATCCAGTCTAGCTCGGCACACACGTGGGAGAGCGAATCTCGCGTGGCTCCACGTTGAGACCGGCCATCTGCATAGCCGACGATAAGGATAGCCAGGAGCGCTTACGTTCGAGATTGTTGTTTGCTGACTCTCCAGACATGCAGACGCTAGAAGTGATGGTCTGCTGCTCGACCGTGAGCCGTTGCACCGCCAAGGAGACACAACGATCCTGCGCGTTCCGACTGTGTCACAGCCAGAGACGCGCTACTGCGACCATGCTAGCACTTCAAGAAGCGATACAGGATCCCGTGAGGACTGACAGAGAAGTTGAGGTCACAGCTCATTACAGCCACTGAGCATCCCTATCGACCGCAAACTGAGGCCCACATACTCGCTTCCTTCTCGCCCGAAAGTCTTCGTACAACGCTAACCACGCATCCCGATCACTGCAATCCTGCTGCAAATCCCACTCTGCAGATGTGCTCCTGTGCCGACATGAGGGCAACATCGACTGCGCCATGTCCTTGACTCCGGTCTGCCAGGGCTTTGCCAGCGGATAGTCAAAAAAATGCACATAATGTGCCTCTTTCAGCACATTCGCCGCAGACCAGCCATTTGTCTGACCCGGACTGACACCTCCCTCAGATCTACCCAAGTAGGCTGTGTGATTGTCTAACCTGAACTCCCCCGTGAGTACGAGATATGGCCGATGCGGTATCACTAAGCATTCATCGCCGTACAGCTTGTTCATGATTTCCATGTCATAATTCTCCTCTTCCTTCAAGCCAACTTGCTCGTTGACCAGCGCAAACCTCTCTTCCGAAGGCGAAACTAGCATGAGACTGCTAGTGAGCTCATGGTCCAGCCAGTACGCACGCGGCATTGCCACAGCGGTCTTCGGCAGCAGAAACAATTCGTCCATGTGTTTCAAGACCGTCGCATCCGAGTCCAGACTCAAGACCCGGCGGTACTCTGTCATATTGAACGCCAACAACTTCGTGAAGCCCTGCGACCAAGTCGGATCGCCGTCTCCCTGGAGGATCTGGACTTCCTTTACCTTCGCTCCATACAGCTGATGAGCTCTCCCTAGTAAGTCCCTCGCCGTCAGAGTGTATTCCTCGGTTTCGTTCTCTAGACCCTGTTCCGGCATATGAATCAAGTGCGCCGCGACCATGACTACGATCTCAGCCCTCGTCCCAAGCCTCCACAATGCCTCCGAGATCATGACCGAATTGCAAATGTGGTCAGTTGTGGTCGCGTAAGTCACGTAAGCAAAGTCCTTCCATTTCTGCTTGCCGCCCCATATCCTACTTCTGAATCCCCCATCCTTCAATCCTTGCAACTTGGACACCAAGGCCGTCTGACCGGGGAGCTGTCGCCGTCCGTACGTGGTCAGGAGGATGCAAGTCAAGATCAACGCGACGAGGGCCAGAAGGCACTCTGTAGGTTTGCTGCGCAGCATATTGAGAGGTGAGCTTTGTTTCCCAGCTGATGCGGAAGGATAGCGCGCTCGAGGCGAGGAAGGGAAGGGAGATGTTGGCTTCCAGGTCCGGCCGAGGGACTTGGTGGTATAAAGGTGTGGCATCTTGACAGTGCAGATTAGCGCTATCCGTGTGTGTGAAGTTTGCCGTTCGAACTAGTATACGTCTCGTGCTTCAGCACATTCTCATCTCTATGAGCGTGATGGCACAAGGTCTGGACGCAATGCAAGGGAGTACACATAATGCACTTGAAGGCACGCGTTGGCATGTGCAAGGAACTTCATTGTCTTACACGTCGCTAACTCAGGGTATCACATTGACGCCGCTCGTGCGTCTATACTACAATGTATGCCATGATGGCTTGCCACCTCGGACTGTTGCCGTTAGGTGCTTGCCATGTGGCTTTAGGGCTCCGCACTCATCGGATCCCTCAAGAACGCCGCCGGCACTCTCGGTACCCGTGGGCTCTTAGCCATCGGCAAACCAGCACTCATCTGGCCCTTCAGCTGGTCTCTACTCTCACGTCCTCCACTGCTCGTCAACCTTCGAAGACCACTACGCCAGCCTCGCCGTGCGACTGGAGTCTTGTTCGCATCAGTGGTCGCAGCGTATGACGCCTCGTCCGAGGTGTGTGCGCGGTTCAGCGAGCTATCGTCATCCGAGAACGGCCCATCGAATCCCTCATCGCTCGAGTGCACTGCGCCATTGTGATGGTAGTGCGAAGTGTTCACTTCACTTCCGACAGCTGCTGAGGAAGTCATGGCTCGAGTGTGTAGCCCTGGCCGCGCAGCCATGGCGGCACTATGTGTTGCAAATGCGCCCGGTGTCATTGGTGGCGCTGGATCTCGAATAGCTGTTGGCATCTTCGGATCTGCGAAACCGGTCTGGAACGCGGTCACACTGATATTGCGCTTCAGCGAGTTATGGAGGATGGGTAGCGCTTGCTGATCGTAGATATCTTCGCGCTGCTCAATGAGTGCGCTCGGATATCGAGGTCTGCCATTGTAGTCATAGCTTTCGCTTCCGCTCTGCTCGTCTTCGTCGAAGAAATCGTCCAGGCTGTCGAGCTTCATCGCAAGCTCACCCATGTTACTGCCAAGCCGTGTGTCATCGGTCATCATGGTGCCGGTCCGTTCGGACATCGAAGAGTCATACATATAGTCGTCTCTGTGGAACTCAACATCGGGCGTGCTGACTGCCTCAGGTATGCCAGCCAGTCCAGCGTATGCCAGTGTGTAAAAGACGGCATGTACATTTGCGCGTGTCTGAGCAGAGTGGATCGCAGGTATGGGTATACACCAGCCAGATTCTTCGGGTATGCCGTACAAGCTTTTGGTTCGGTCATACTCCTTGCGTGTAGCCCGACTTGAGTGCGAGCCGGCCATGCTCATGCGTAGATGCTTGTTGTCCATTGGCGTGCCAGTCATGTCAATGACGTTGTCCAGTACATCAAGAGCTTGCTGACAGTGTTCAGTCTGCAGCAGTCGCAGTAGAGGCGAGATAAGATCCGGACCTTGCGAAGCAATCTCGGGCTTCCGCATATCAACCTCGGGCAGTATCACACACAGAACTTGCATCGTCTTGACCTTGAACCAGTCGCACGAGTTGTTCACCATGCCCAGCAAGAAGATTAAGCTCTGGAATTCCAGTGCCGGAAAATACGCAGTTCGTATTGCCGGGATGATATGGCCGAGGAAGTCGTCGGCGCTTCTGAAGGACAGCGAAGCAAAGCTATGCAGTGTTTTAGCAAGCGCGACGAAGTTCTGCTGCTCGGCGACATTTGCAAGGACTTCGGCAGACCGAGTACACTCCATGTCGAATGTGATGTCCTCGAAGTGATGAAGAAGGCGAGGAAGATTGGCAAGCACTGTGAAAAGCAACCGATCATCGGCTCCAACGAGCGGACCGGAGGGAAACTTGATGAGTGTCTCCATAGCCGCCAAAGATCGGGCCATTGACTTGCTTGATCTTACACCCTTGTACATTAACGTGTGGAGACCCTGGAAGCTGCCTTCCCACTTCTCGGGTTGATTATCTTGTAGCAGCTTCAGCACAGCCGGATCACTGAGGTCTAGCTTCTTCAAGAGATGACCGAGCATACTGAGCCCTTCCTGGAATTCACGCTCGAAGATGGTGTCTAGACAAGCACATGTAGTCCAGAAAAGCTGTGGGTACTTAAGTAAGCTGAGCGGGTCCAGCGCATCGATGATGCTTCGTAAGGTTGTAAGAATCTCCAATGAGAAGATGAGATAGTCATGATTCTCGTCGTCGGCAATTGTGTTCGACAGCCGTGCGAGCATGTCTGCCAGCATCTGACTGTCAAGGCTTGTCTGAATGCACCGGAAGACCTGGAACGAACGGCATGCGACATGTCGGACAGCGCACGAGGTAGCCCATGTCATCGTCACTCGTCCCCAGTCCTGACGGATTGTCGGGTGTGTAATTGCAAAGATGCGGACGACCTGGTCCACCACGAACCCCATAGGTTCTGTGACAGCTCTGCTATCCTCTTCACCAGCCTTGACCTCACTGTCGCCGTAGTTCCAAGCAATCTTCGGGTCGTGTTGTCTGACAGACTCTATGAAGTCCTCGATCGCGTCCTTGTCTGGATCCGTACGCCCAGGCTCGATCTTGGAAATCACAAGCTCATGTATAAGATGTACGAGCAGCTCGCGTGCCTGGTCTTGTACTATTGCAATGTACTGATCCCACTGAACCAGTATAACTTGCAACAGCGTGGCTAGCTGATCATTGGGAACCTTGTTGGGCGATACGATGAGATCGACCAGCAGGACCATGCTGAGCTGTCCGAGCGAGAGACCGCTCTGCTTGGCGCCACTGGGTAGTACGCTGACGAGATCCGCAATGTATGGCAACCCGGTCGCATCATGCGGTGCCACGATCGGCTCCCGGCGCTCGGCAACCATGGTCTTGGGGCAGATCTGCAGCAGCAAGTACTCAACGACTTTCGCGCCTGCCGCAGTACCTGACAGGAATACCACAATCTGCTTGGCGTAGACGACGAAGTTCTGCTCTTTGCGATCAAGACAGATCGCGATTATGAAGTCAAGCACGAGCTGGACATTACCGGCGTAAGGGCCGGTTGCGAGCGCTTGCCACAATGCCTGGATCTCGTTGTGCAGTGCGACACGGCTCTTCACGGTGATCTCGAACAGATTCACCAGCAGCATATACGAGGGTGCTGTCACTCCGCCATTCGGATCAATCTGCAGCTCGATAGTCTGAATCCAGGGCAGCATCCCAGACACCATGTTGCGTTGGTGATCTGGCTGCAAGTCGTTGAAGTACAGTGAGAACTCCGAGAAGACGTGGAATGCCAGCTCGGGATGCTGCTTAGCCAGCCGGCACGAGATCTCGAATTGTGCCAATTTGTATACCGCGGTCGTCTTGTCGGAGACACTAATGTCGAGATCCTGCAGCTTTGAAGTCTTGCCCTGGCGCTCTTCGAGGGTTCGAAGCAGCTTGACGGACTTGAATCGGATCTGGTTGTCCTCATTGCCCAACGTGTACAGTCCAGCGCAGAGCACCTTCCAGAAAGGTGCTTGTACATGAGTGTGCTCGGTCAAGACCTTTGTCACGACTTCAAAGTAGCTTGTCAATGCCTTTGACGCGCTCTCCTCCTTGGAAGAGCTGGCGATGTAGCACATTCGCAATGTCTGCGCCATCAGAGTGGGATGATCAGGGTTGCTCACGATCAAATTGGCCAGTGCCTTGCGTCCAATGGCATGTGTGCGATCGCTGGGCTTTCTGAATATTGCGTTCAGCCACTGCAACATACGCTTGATGTCGAAGGACATCAGCACCTTGCCCTCGGCCGTGAAACTAAGTGGCCCGGCACACAGCGCTGCCATCGCGCTAAGCGCTGCGCTCTGGAGTTCGCTTGTCTCCTTTTCGATTTGGGAGCTCACCGTGGCACGGCCTCGATAGTCCTGTTCACGGTCCGTCAACACACGGGCCATGTGGTCCTGCTGTGCGACCAATTGACCCTCATTCGGTGAGAAGCCACACCAGTTCTCCATCAACGAGAACGTCGCTTGCCTAGCTTGAAACGATAGCCACTTCGATGAGTCTTTTAAGCGCTTGATGCACTCGTACAGCCCATCGGTGAGGGTGCAGTAGTAAGTCCGAAGTTTCTGGTACTCGAGCTGGTTCTGTACTTCTGTATCGCTGAGGAACAGGCGTAAGTGCTTTGCATAGCTCGTAACATAGTCGAGAACGAATTCATTGCCTTCGATGATTGGATCGCGAAGCAGCGGGCTTGTCAAGCTGAATAAGTGCGTTAGGCTGACCCGCAAATGGTCTACCCTGCGGCTCCGTTTTGGACTGCTCATGCTCCTCTGGTGCGACGCGATGCGCTCTTTGGCATCATGCCCACACTCGAGCACCTGAGCATGCAGGCTCTCGAGCAGCAGGGTGAAGATGTTGATGTTCGAAGCACCAAGCCCAATGACTGCCGCGTTCCTCACAGCTGCGCTCGGCACAGATAGCATAGACTTGACCTTATCGAACAGGTCACCAGCCGACGAGAATGCCTTGTCGTGTCCATTGCTGAGCGAAGATGACTTCGAGGTCTTACGAGTATGCAGCGACACTTGACTAGCGTTGTTGACAGGAAGACTGCTACCCTTGTTGGTAAGGGTCGTACATGCGAAAATAAGGTGCAGCTTCCACTGCTCAATGATGACGTCCGGCGAATTGCTGACGACCCTGACTGGCATCGGCTTCGCGGCTGCGAAGGCAGACTCAAACGGCGTTGGTCGCGGCGCAGCGCCCTCCGCGAGACTCAGTACGATCCGATGTGTGTGAGCAAGTCGCAAGCACACGATCTCTTGCGTAAGCGCGACTGCGTGAGGGCAGATCTCTGAGCTCAAGCGAACCAGATTGGGAAAGATCTTGAACCACAGATTGGTGTCATGTGCAATGTCACTACTGCAGAGCTCGACAAGCGTGTTGTTACCACTAATTCGACGAAGCCCTTTCTGCAATCGTGATCGCTCCGCAAGCGAGAGTCTGTCGTCGTTCACGTCAATGACTCGTTGTGAGCCACCTTCCAGTATGCTGATGATCCGCGTGATAGGCTTTCCCAATGCGGTGTCAAACTTATTGATCAAACGTAGTACGTTGACTGCAATTGCACGGACTGACCGTGACGGCGAGCATAAGAAGAAAAGGCCATGAGACTCTACCTCATCAACGTGCGCGAGCACGCCGGACAGGTCAAGAGGCAAAGGCTTGCTCGCACTGTCGATGTCATCGGAGACAGGCGCTGCAGCCTTTCGTGTTCTCAATTGTATCTCATCGATCCAGATCTGCAGCAGCTCAACATAGAGCTTCAACGTGGTTTCGATATGCCCAGGACCTAGCAGACCACCGTCCGACACCGTTGCGTACCGGTCATCGAAGTTGAAGATGAAGCGAGCGAAGCCAATCGTAACCTGCTGCGCATGCGATTGGCGCGCAATGGCCTTCAACGACTGAGCGGAGGAAGTGGCAATGTGTGACTGTACATGCGCAGTGCCAGTGCAAAGCAGATTGACGAGTGAGTTGATCGGGAGATGTGGTGACAAGCAACGAGGCAATGCTTCCACAGCGACATGGAGCAGATCGTAATAATGTTGACGGAGATCTGTCGGGTTCATTGGGTCGTCCTTGCGATTGAAGGTGAACGCCTCAGCCATTGGTGTCTTTGGTGTATGACTTGCAAATTTCTCGTCAAGCACGGCTTGTCCGCCGAAGGTGTTGTCACAGATCATTGTGAGCTGTCCAAGTATTTTGCAAAACTTCACATAGTACTCTTTCGCAATGGGATTAAGGTTCGTAGTGATGACGGGTCTCGAAAGTCGTTCAGTCCGACCTGCGGACACGGCGAATCCTTGCGACCTCGTTCGTCGATGCGTGACAGGTGCGCGGGATGCGGCATCAAACAGAGCATCACACTCGAAGCTACTGGGGAATGGTGGTGGTTCTCCCTTCTCCAGGTCTGCCATGATGGCCAGGAAAGCGCGAATAGCAATGACAGTCTTCTCGGGATCTAGACTTTCGATCTTGAGCTGGCTGTCAGGCACCAGAAACAACTCTGAGTTCATCAGTGGGAAGATGATTGTGCGAAAGCATAGATCCTGCTCCTTGTACCCGATGATACGGATGAGCTGAATGAGCGGGTCCGCTATGGCTGGGTCCATCGATATCTGCATCCGTTTACCCCCTTGGAAGACAAGCTTGATGATCTCGTCTAGCTTTCGCGCCACCGCATTGGGAGAGTCGGCCATCTTGTACAGGTAACGCCAAGTCAATCGACACGTCGCTTTCAGTATGTGCGATCTTGCAGCACGATCGCGACGATTGGGATGAACGTAAGTAGCCACGCTCAGCCACTGGGACGCAAAGACGTCCATTGGGGATACGCAGAGCAGTACAGCGTGCAGTGGAAACACGAAGGGCCAGTGATCCGCTTTTGAGAGCATCTGCGTGACTTTCGGCCGCAAAGTTTGCAGCACATTCTTCCACTTGGCAGAGCTGAAGTGCGTAGCGGACGCCGCAAGCGGCAGGAGCAGCTGCTCGAAGAGTTCGGTATACGCGTACTTCATCTCGCGGCCGTGTACCTCGGCGAAGAATCGTGCCAGCAGCTGCATTGTTTCGCAAGAAAGGTCCCATGCGTCTTCGGGATCGTGTCTGATCCTGAGCCAGCGCATGCTCTGCACGAGAAGCGAAGTCTTGGCAGCGAGTTTGGGGTCCGCAACTCCTTTCACCGACAAGGTCCTCTGCGCATTCGACAGATCCTGAATGAACCTAGTGGACACTTCGTCAAAGCGCAGTCGACTCATCACGCCCAGCAGCTGACCGCGCATGACCCAGTTCGCCCGCTTAAGGGGACTTTTGAGCAG
>JAVRRP010000940.1:0-12714 GCA_036872775.1 Oleoguttula sp. CCFEE 5521 | reverse complement strand
GTCGAGCTTGGTCGAGACCCAAAATCGATCAAAGTATTGGCGAAATTTTGTCCCGTGCTCGGCCGCACGCAGCACGAAGCGGACGCAAAGTATCGGGACTATATCCATTACGGCGATTCAGAAGGTGCCTTGGCGCTCTTCGGAGGCTGGACGGGAGTCGATATGGCGCCATACGGCGATGATGAGGAGCTACGCTATGTGAGCAGTAATGCCATACAGTCGTACATCGAAAGCCTAATCAAGACTGCGCCGAACATCAATGGAGGCAAGTGGACGAAGAAGACACTTGCTGAGCATATTATGGGTACGTATGTCATCTGACCGCTGCTGAATGACACTGACATTGCATAGTGGGCGGTCTAGGCGCAACGAGTGTCGGTACAGCTGAGACAGTAGCTGACGAGATGGAGAGATGGGTGGAGGAAGCTGACGTGGATGGCTTCAACATTGTTAGTCTATGTTCTGCTATGCGTTATGGTACTTGCTGATCATGTTTGTTCAGGCTTACGCGCTCATGCCCGGTACTTTTACCGATGTCATCGAACTCTTAGTCCCTGAACTGCGAAAGCGAGGCATTTTCTGGACCAACTATGCTGTGCCAGGCGGTACATACCGTGAGAACTTGCTTGAGAAACCAGGCCAGACCGAGCCACTACCTGATCATCCCGCAGCGAAGTTGGTCTGGCGGGCGCCGGTGGCAGGTAAGAGCAGCCTGGTGAACGGCGTCAACGGCCAGTCGAGTAAGTCAATGAATGGCTGGCACGATGAGAGTGACGACGGAGAGAAGCTAGATGCAGTGAGCATGCAGTTCGGCTAAACCCTAACAATCAATCTACCCTCGACTACGATTTTGCGGATTCCATGGAAGCTCTCATCGTCATACTTGCATTTTTTTGGCTGAGAATATCCATGTGAAATCGCTACGAAAAGCATGCACATGCTTACTGCCTATATCTGTGCCAGACCAAAGCTACGATGGAGCGCAGCCCGATCCGGTAAACTTGTTCGATACTGGCTCTCGAGCATCTTGCTGACTACCACTCACTGGTCTCATGACTTTCAGGGATGGTGCATTGACTTGCAGGACCGCCAAAACATCGTCTTTGCTCCCACATCACGCTAAGGCGGCATAAACGCAAAGGTAGTCGAGACGTTGTGGCGCCCTCACCAGCAACTGGCAGGCTTCATCCATTGAGCTGCACATGGCTACGCACAAGTCTTCCATAGCCGTGACATCATCCTCAATCATCAGAAAAGCATTGTAAAGAGTCCAGGCTATGCAAAGTGGCTCTGCCTCTGGCTGCCCTGCAAAGCACCGGACTTTGCGACTGGCGTGACAGAGAACCTTCAGCCTACTAGCTTTGCGCAAGCCATTCCGGAAACGCGCTACGAGTGTAGAGGATGTGTCCACTGGTAGCTTGTGGCAATCGATGACCCTGGGTGCATCTTCAATTAGGCAAACGCCTCGCTTTCTCTTGCCGCATTGCATGGCAAGGTAAGGCGGATGGTTAATACTGGCAAGACTGCGACTCGGAGAGGCCGTATCGACGGAGGACGGTCTATCGCTGTGGCGGCCGTGGTCTTTGATGCGCAGTTCATCGTGTGCGCTGCGGACTGCCTCAGCAGTGGCATGGACTGCCATCATCGACAGCACTATCGCCGGGAAGGTTCTCAAAACTCCGCATCGCATTGCCGTGTATCTTTCCAATGCTTGATGTGCTGTCCTTTGCTAGAACATATCCCACATATCGCGCATGTTCGGGAGCGAACTACAGCGGTCTAGACAGGTTTGTTGAGAGGAAGTTCTGCACTCCTGTGCCACCAGACAGTCTCGAATGTGTGGGAGAGCATCCCGCTTAGCGCGCGCTTAAAGTAACATATAGGGACGTGCGTCACCTGACTTTGTACGACCATTCCGTGGAGCAGCTACATGCAGTCATGTGGCGGGCCTGAAAGAACCGACTAGCTTTCTGGTAACTCGTACCTGCGTCCCTCACTCCCAGGCGCTTCGACTGGTGATACGCCTCGGTTCACAGGAATTCGTGTAGAGCTGCCATGATGTCCAACAAAGTCTTGCTTCTCCTTGTCATATGCTCCACTCCACGCAGATGTGCCGTGCACTTCCGCGGCATCTTTCGTGTGATTCGCAGGCATTTCGCTTGCCGGAGAACCCGAGTGCAGCTCTGTTGCATGGCCAGAGAATGTCATCTCAGAGTCGTCATCGTGGTCTTGCCAATCATTGCTTGCTGATACCGGGATGTGGTCCTGTCTGCGTCGTCTCCGGAGCCCGAAGAGAACCGCCACTGCAATGACGGCCAGCAGTACGATAGCGCCGACGACGATGCCAGCGATGGCTCCCCCACTTAGTCCAGGCCCAGTCTGAGCCTGCTGGGTCGAAGTTGCGTTGCGAGTAGCAGCATCCTCAATTGATAGTATGGGCACTAGCCTCGGGGTGTCGAGGGTGTCGAACGTCGTCTGTGCAACGGTAAAGTTCTGCCGCTCCCAGTCTACCGTAAGGTACGCTTCTTGCAGGAAAGTGCGTCCGATGGTGTACTGAGTGTCGTTCACTGCACGTCGGATTGGGAAGTAATTAGTCGGGGTATCGTAGAACGGGTAGCTAGCCTGCAGGTCAAGAGCAGCATAAGGGAGGGAGATTGTCTGCGTGACCGCTGAGCTGTCTCCTGCGTCACTGGCCAAGGTGAAGGTGACACTCGGCTGCAATGTGAGCAACTCGCTGCGCGCGGTGTCATTTACAAGAAACAGTTCAGTGGTGTTGTCGTAGTTGAGACCGAAAGCACGGGTGAAGGCGGCGATCGCATCGTCTGGCAGCCAAATATGAGGGACTGTGCTGTCAATGAAGTGGTAGGTCGTGGACGGCTGAAGCTCAGCTGTGCCAACCAACGTGTTCTGGGCGCTGATCTTCTGCACGCCAACCTGGAGTGGCCGCGAGTCGTCTCCGTTCATCGGGAAGCTCACATTTGACGGTGTGAAGCGGCTTGTGTCATAGCCACCGAGCGTGAGACTTGCTGGTGCTTGGTCTCTGTACGCAGCGCCTGCGGTGTACCCGAAGGATGAGCTGGGGATCATACCCTTGCCGACAAGATTCGTCATGTAAGACTCCAGTGGGTTCGTGAAGGTCGTGAAGTTGATGGACTTATGTCCGAGTCCAAACTGGCCAAGAAAATAGCTCTTGTCCTGTGAGAACATGTCAACATCGCTACCGTGGCATACATGCAAATTATCACCTACTGCAATACCTGCAATAACTTGATGTTGAAGCGACAGCGCGTGGCTGTCACTGCCGAGCGTGGCGTCGTCAAATCCGTACAAGCCATTCCCTGTGTAGCCCAGCACAGTCTCCTGCGCCGTCAGTGAAAAGATGCCGTTCGGGACCCAGCTGCTACTCGAATTCGTGTCATAGCCAGTGCTACCGTTCAGCGCACCTCGAGTGTATGCACAGTCCGCTGGGTCGTTCGCAGTGCAGCCAGCCGCGTTCAGCACCCAGGTCTCCTGGCCTGCTGTACTCGGCAATACGCGGAAGGGCTGCTGTGGCGTTCCGACTTCTACGATAAAAGTGTTCCAGGACCCATCATTGCCGTCCCAGTACGAGGAAGGTTTCCAGCTCCAGGGTGCTGGTATGATGGCACTGGTAGTATTCGCCATGGTCGTAATTCGGTTTCAAAATACGAGCGCTGCCGTGGAGGCCGGCAAGCAGACAGTGCAACTTTCACCAATCCAAAGGCTGCGAGCCAGTGATAGAAGTCTGTATATCCGTGAGGTTGTCCGAGACCCGACTAGAAGACGATGCGTCTCCGTCTTGTCAGATTTCCGTACCAGGTCAGGTATCTCGCAAATGATCAGATCAAAGATCCCGATTTTCAGGACGGCAATGCTCTCCGGTAGTCGTTCGTAGACGACTCAAGGTCGTCGACAAGATCGGATCTCTCGAGATACGATCGAGTATCCTTGCAAGAAGAGGCCGACAGGCGCTTTCGACGATGTTGTCCCATGTAACACAGCGGGCGTGTTCTCCCTAGGGCTGTGCATTACCTACAGAAATACTTCGCGTGTGGATCCGAGGCCCTACCGATCCTCCAGAAACTAGCGGCAAGGACTTTGCAGTACGGCGGTTTCGATCGTGCTTCATCGGATAGCGTCGCGCGCACATCTCGCGTCTCTCCAAGGACGCGAAGACGTTTCCCTCACATGAACGACCTCGCAGAAGCTGCCCGTTCCGATGATCTCAGAGACGCGCCATCCTGCACTGCGCTGTCTGGTGCTGTAAGCGAGTACAGCTTTAATCTCCACACACTTCGAAACGATCAACAGAACCCGTTTGTTCGTGTGAGGCTGAGCGAGCGATGCTCTTTTGCGGCACGTGCGGAGTGGGTCTTTCAATCTGCATGTATTGCACAGGCAATTTCCATCCATCGCTCGTTTGAAGACCCAAACTACTCTCCCCATACAGCGACCCCAACATACACATCGACTCCGAAATAGCCTTTGCACCCCGTTTGGTGTCTCTCTGTTCCGCTGCCATGCTGTCCCAACTGGCGAAGCAACCAATGAACGCTAGGCTGTTGACGATCTGCAACGATTATCCATACTGCCACGAGGGTGTCGTGTGGCACGACGACTGTGCCATGACTTGTGAGATTGCTTCGGTAAGCGGACATCAGGATCGCATCGCATGTATCTCAGCCCGTCCACATTGGCAGATCAGTAAGTTTGGGGACATCTATTGGACTTTGATGTTCAACCTCAAGTCTCCTACCTCAACCTAGAACGCAGCGTGCTCTTGTGTTTGCATTTGCAGCTTTCTTTCGTCGGTCGCTTTAGAGCTTTCGCTCATCACACTCTTTTGATAATGGCGCGCATCTGCGTCAAGCTTACCTTGCTCGGCCTATTGGCCACATCGGCTCTAGCACATCCAGATTTTGGACCACGACAGGCATTCGGAAACACCACTTCGCCGACTGTGACTTTCAACCTACATCAAACAAAGACCTCTCTGAACGGGGCGGAGAGCGGCGTTACGAAGCAGACCGAAACAGGTCTCGTCGATGCAGCTCCGACGAGCTCGCCGGAGCCAAGCAGTGTTGGGTCGAGTGCAGAAACGAAGCAGACTCAGATCAGTCTTGTTGATGCGACCCCGACGAACTCGCCCGCAACCTCAGCTACGATATTGCACTTGGAGCCATCAGGGGTCGCCGAGACAAAGGAGAGCCAGGGTGTGCTGGTACCGACCACGACGACTAATCAAGAACCACCCACGAGTTCGCCACAAGGGGCAGGCGTGACCGAGCAAAGTCAGACCACACTAGTGCCGACCGCAGCTGCTCAGTTACCGAGTACTACTGCAACAGCACTGGAACAGGTCGGAAATACTGGTGCCCCCTCTCCGACTACGAGCGTCGTCGTCACGACAGCTCCGGGCGCAACACCGACGACGGCAGCGACAGGTCTGGCTGGCGTGATAGCTTCGCTTGTAGGCAGCGCAGGAACCACCAACACAGCACCCACGACTACGATACCCACGACTGCAGCGGCTACGAAGGCTCCAGAGACCACGTTCGAGCCTGTACCAAGCTTCACGTTCGCACCTGCGTCGAACGCCGTGGGATCTTCGGTCGTAGGGACTACAACATCTGTGGCACCCATTGCCGTGACTATTGGTTCCGCGGTTGTTAGTCAGAACAGCCAGTCTCAATTTGTCGTTGGCAGCGAGACACTTACGCCAGGCGGAGCAGTGACACAAGGGAGCACTACAATCTCCTTGGCGTCCTCAGCTACGGCCATTGTCGTCAATGGCCAAACCACCGCCCTCCCGACGGCTTCACCGCAAGCGGTTGCATCGCCAGCGGCTATAGTGCTCGGAAGCTCGACGATCACACGCAACAGTGCTTCGCAGCTTGTTGTAGGCTCGCAAACCCTATCAGCTGGAGGGCCGGCGATCATAGCGAGTGGAACTACTATCTCGCTTGCGCCTTCGAGCACTGCAATAGTTGTCAACGGTGCAACGTCTCAGATCCTCGACACGCACAGCGTTCAGCCGCCAGCTGGACCGCCCATAATTTCGATTGGATCTTCGGTTGTGACTGCGAACTCGGCTTCACAGTTCGTCGTAGGATCGCAGACATTAAGTGCGGGTGGTGCAGCTATCACACAAGGCGGCACGACCTTCTCTCTTGCAACGTCCGCGACAGCGCTGGTGGTCAACGGTCAGACGTCTGCAATACAGAGTGTTACAGCGGCGGCGCCGAGTCCATTACCTGCAGTCATCACACTGGGCTCGAGTACGATCACCGCAAATCCATCCGCGGGCTTCGTCATTGGAAGCCAAACACTTTTACCTGGTGAAGCTATCAGCTTTTCTGGCTCAACACTCTCACTTGCAAGCCAAGGCACCGCCATTGTTGTCAACGGTCAGACTACGGCCGTCGCGGTTCCAGTCGCTGCACCCATCACGCTCGGTCTCAGTGCAGCGGCAACCCCTGTTGCCTCCGGCGCGTTCATCCTTCCTTCGGGCTCGACGCTTGAACCAGGCTCTGCAATGACGATAGCTGGTACAACCTACTCCGTCCCGTCGGCTGGCTCCACGTTAATCGTGGACGGTCAAGTCATGGCTACGCCAACGCCTCAAAGCATCACACTCGGCTCTTCGATGGCGGCCGTCACACCTACGCTGATCGGTAGCCAAACGGCCTACATTGTTGCTGGTCAGACTCTGACTCAAGGAGGCAACATTGTGATCGCCAGCCAGACAATGAGTATTGCAAGTGGTGGAGGAGCTATCGTCGTGGCGAGCGGAGGGACGACGCAGACGGACAGTGTCGCGGCCGCGATCATGACTGTCTTCAGTACTAAAAGCAGCTCAATGACAAGCGCTGCATCCAAGACAGCGACTACAACAACGAAGTCCAGTGCTACCTCAGCAAGTCCGAGTGGCTCAGCAACAACGGCTTTGCTGGGCGAATCTGGCGCGCAGAGTAGTGTGCGATTACATGGAGCTGCGGTGGCATTGATGCTTCTTCTCTTCGCAGGCACCTTGGCTTTGTAGACGCAGATAATGAATGTATTACTGCTTCCGTTCAACAGTCCTAGCGAGTGCAGTGCAAAGCTCAACGTTGTCGCAAGGCGATAGCGTGACATCAGCGATTCTGAGTATGCTTGGTCGAGGGAGTAGTGAAGCGACAACGAGCGTTGCGGGTAGCTCCGATGCTGGGAGAGCCAGGATTACAGGCAATACTTTTTGGGAGCGTGGCTAGGCGCTTTTGTGTTAGTGGTGCTGTCTCGTCAACACCTAATGCTCGTGTGAAGGTACTTGAAGGCACCCAGTTCAGCTGTCAGAACGATCTGATTTAGCAATTGGGAAGCCTGCGTTGCTAGCGTGTCTCTCTTGTACAATCACATTCAAGACCGCAGCGAGGGATTCATCGTGACTGCATTCACCCAATCATTGGCCGCAGTCTATCTATTGGCCCGTCCTACATCACTGCCGTAACGATCATTTCACACAGCAAGAGCGATCGACCACCTAAGTTCTTCGGAGAGAACATTTTATGGAAGCCTCCGACAGGGGTTCAGATTAAGCTCACGCGGCGAACGCACCGATCCGTGGAAGTGACGTGGCCGTCAACTCTCGTGGCAGCTGGCATCGCCAGGCTGCATCTACACAGTCCAGCGTTGCGCAACTCTGGTGTCGCTCCAGCACACCGCAGCCATGGCCGACAGCATGAACATCTTTCGGATCTTCGGCGATCTCTCCCACATGGCCAGCAAGATCATCCTCATCACCGCCATTCACCGCAACAGCAGCGCCGAAGGTGTCTCCCTGCTCACCCAGCTCCTTTATGGTCTGGTGTTCGTGACGAGATATGTGGACCTGCTATGGACGGTCCCCTGGCACGCGGCCTGGAACTTCGTGTTCAAGATCACGTACCTCAGCACGTCGGCGTACGTGGTGTACATCATGATGCGTGTCTTCCCCCGGACGCGCGAGAAGGAGGGCGCCTGGAAACTGGCGACGTGGAGTCTAGGCGCGTGTCTGATTGCTACGCCAATCGCTGCACCGTTACTGGAAGGGTGGTATACTTTGGCTATGCCGATTGAGGTACTACCCCCTCTCCTCTGGTTACACCCTTCCACTCACTAACAATGTCCAGCTCCTCTGGGTCTTCAGCATAATACTCGAGTCCGTCTGCATTCTCCCTCAGCTGCTTCTCCTCCGACAGACCTCCGTCCCCACAGTCCTTGACAGCTTCTACCTTGTCGCGCTAGGCAGTTACCGTACTTTCTACCTCATCAATTGGATCTACAAAGCCGCTCGCGGGCATCGCGTAGATTGGGTGTCCATGATCTTCGGAACGCTACAGACTTTGCTGTACGTAGACTTCGCATGGGTGTACTACAGCCGGCAGCGCGTGAAGCTGCGGGGAGGTGGAGTGGTGGACTCAGACGATCTGAGCAAAAGCTTCCTCGTGAGAAGATTCATTGGCAATCAGCGCGTGGGTCAGGACGAGGATGTCGCAGACGAGGACGCTGCGTTAGCTGGGCAGGAAAACGGGACGATAAGACCAGCTGCAGGGGCGAGGCAATGGGGTGTTCGGGGGATCAGCGTCAGTGCTGATGATACGCTGGACCAGCATCAGGGACATGGTTCGGGTGAGATCGCGAACCCAGATGCGTTTGCGGATGACTATGACGAGGATGCTGATGCGCCTCCGCCGCCTGCAAAGGACTCGAAGCATAGCCGGAGTGACAGCAGTGAGAGCGTAAAGGCGGATGAGAGCACAACTGAATGGGCTAGTTCGGTGCGGAAAAGTCAAGATGATGACTAGTAGCGGTCATAACGTACATTTCCCATCTGCGATCGTTTTCGTCCGTCCACCGTAACCAGCACTTCAGCAGCCTTGCGCTCCTAGAGCCACCCACAGCTTTCCTCACACCCTCGGACTCTCCGGCGGCCCGAGATAACTCGGCCGAACGCCTCCAAGATTCACCCACAAACTATTCACCACCATCCCCGGCTCCAGCAACCACAACTTCAGCACGTGCTTTCCCGGCCCCGTGTACGTGACATTGCTACCACTATACCACGCGTTATTCGCGACCGCGCCCCTCAGCCCCGCCCAGCCAACGGGCAGGTTCCCGGCAGGCTGGTCAATAATGTATTTCACAGTCTGCACGGGCTGAGCGTCAAGCTGGATGGCGTAGCGCAGCGGGCGGCTCGGGTCAGTGTTGAGCGATGTCGTGGCGACGAGGGTGATGTTGAGGACGTGACCAGGGACTGAGGCCATGGGAGAGAAGGTGTAGAGCTTGTAGGTTAGCGCTGGGGCCGTTGTGAGGTCTAGCGATAGGGCTGTGACGGGGAAGAGAGTGAGGCCTGATAGGGTGCGGGATAGACCGGGGATGATGGTGTAGGATATGTTGGCCGAGGGAGAGCTGGCTGAAGTGATAGAGGAGTAGTGCTCGGCTTCTATTGAGATGTGGCCGTCGGATTCGATGTAGCCGTTTGTGTAGTCCGAGGGGAGAGCGGTGTTGTTGTATGGCAGCATGAGCTGCGGCATGCTGAATTGCGTGCCGTAGTCCCGGCTTGAGGAGATGTTGAGCATGACCATGCCGTTGCCTGCGGGTGCGGAGGCAAAGTCGACGGTCGCCCAGATGCGGATGTCAGTCGTGCCGTTGGGTGTAAGACTGCCGGAGGACTGGGTGAAGTGGACGAAAGATGCGTTGGAAGTGATGTTCCACTCCACAGCATTAGTGCCCATACTGAACAGGTCGATCCAGCGAGAGATCGCGCCATAGGGATCGAATAATGGCAGGGTCAGGGCGTTGGACGAGAGGGCGTGGTACATGTCGTCGCCCGGCACGGTGGCGTTGCTCGTCTCCACGCTGACACCAAGGTCACCTGCCAGATCGCGCTCCTGCATCTGCACGTACTGCAGCCCAGGCAGCGCTTGCCGCATTGGCTGCTGCCAATAGGTATACCCAATATGAGTCTGGTCCATCATGTGCTCCCACTTCCCGTTCAGTAAGGTGTTGTATTGCACGGTGAGCTCATGGTCGCGTTCAAATTGTTTGAGCACGTGCTGAGCCATAGCATTGGCCGAGTTTCGACCTTGCGAGGCGTAGAGAGTGTTCTTGGCGACCGAGATCATGATGTCGTAGAACACCCAGCCTGCTGTGACTGGGTGGTACACCATCTCGAAGAACGCTGGCTGAGTCTCGGTGGGCAAGCTGTCGAGGATGCCCTGTGCGACGTCGGCCATTTGCTGCCATTCTGCAAGGATTCTGTCGGCTTCGCTGTAGTCGATCAAGCTGTAGATCGTCGGGTCGACAAGCTCGTACTTCCTGCGGCCGGCGGCGATGGAATAATTGTTCATCAGTTCAGCAGTCTGTGCAGCAACTGTGGGTCCGAATTCCCGCGACGCCCAGTGCTGCAACCAAACGGGCGTGCTCTTCTCGTCCCAAAGGTCAATGTCGTATGCTAAGTCCAAGAAATGGCTGATCGGCAGTTCAAGCGGCTTGAGGTCACCAACGTTGACCACCCAGATGCGGTGAGCGTCTCGCTCGTATGCCAGGTGCATCTGCTCCCACGTCTTCTGCAGCTGCACGGTGTTTATCCATTTGTAGTCTCGAGGGTCGCCTACGTAGTCGAAGTGGTAGTAAACTCCAGCACCACCGCTACGTTGAGTCTCATTGCCAACGGGAAGACGACGAATGTTGCCCCAATTATCATCGGTCCAGAGAAGGGTGATCCAGTCGGGTACGCGCATGCCCTTCTCGTAATAGCCTTGGACTTCCTTGTACAGACACCAGAGCTGGGGAACGGCATCGGGATTTGAGACTGCTTCTGTGCCCCAGATGTCCTCCAGAATCTGCGTCTGATTTGCCACTACATTTTCCAGCAGTCCCGTTTCATCGCTCGCCGTCAGGGCCGTGTCACCGCTTCCACGCATGCCTAGAGATGACTGTCAGCGTACAGGACACTGGCTGAGCGTGTGTAGAAATACCCATGGTGAGTACAGTCTCATACGGTTTCGCCCGTTCCGCACCTTCCACGAAGAAAGGGTAGATCGATTCGTTGTTCGTGTTCCACTGCCAGGGCCCCTTCCCGAAAACGTTCCACTCTTTGGTACTGCGTGCGAGTGGCTCAGTATGGCTGCTACCCATCACAATCCCATACTCATCAGCCAAAGCCTGTGTCCGCGGATCGTCCACGTTGAACATGGAGTTCCACTGCGCGGGCCACAGGTAATTCGCTCTCAGCCGAAGTATAAGCTCGAAGATCGACTTGTAGAAATCCGCATTAAACCCGGGACCCCAAGGAGAGGGAGGGAACTTGGCATTCACATACCCAGTGAGCGCCGGTGCTTCGTCGTTGATAAAGAATCCGCGGTAACGGACTGATGGCGACTTCTGGACTACGGTCGTTGTCTGTGCCCAGATCCCGGAGTGCTTCTGCGGCGGCGAGTCGGCGTACCAGTACCATGGTGAGATACCGATCTGCTCAGAGATCGAGTAGAGACCGTATATTGTGCCGCGACGATTGGAGCCTGCAATGACTACAGCTCGCGAGACGCCTTCAATTGGATTGTCTACGACAGTCGACACATATGCCTCCCAAGTCCCCTCAATGGCGCTGACATCGATCTTCCCGGCCGAGATCAGGCTATTGATGATCGAAGAGTTGCCAATCGTCCCAGCAATGATGGCGCCGCCCTTCATGCTAGCTGCATTAACGGCGAAGCCGTTTCTGCCCGTCACGTTGAAGATCATGCTAGCATTGAGTGTTGGGACGCCGCCATCCTTGAGCAATATTACGGACCCATTGGTGCCTGTCACACGCCCAAAGTCCAGCGCTAGATCGTCGGCGGTTCGCAGCACAGCAGGCCAGTCACTCTGCTCGGCATAGATCTGTACGCTTGAGCCGTCTTCTGTAAGGCAGAGTCCTGAACGAGCAAAGTTGATTGTTGACTTTTGGCCAATGGCTGTTGCAGTAGTTGCCAGGGTGGCCAGGCCAAACAGCTGAGTGGCCTTCATCGTGTTGACTGGAAGGTGGAAGAAGATGTATGGAGCGCGCGTTGAAGGAGATATACTTATTCACAGCACTGTGCACTACTACGTTGGGTCCATACCACTCTGGCCCGCAGGAAGAGACCCCTCCCATGCCATGTGGCCGAGAGGGAGCGGCTAAACAATGCTGACATCGAGTCGAAGGAAGCATGAAGTAGGAGATATGCGGGCACGGCGAAACTCGTAGGTACCATCGACACAGTCGGCATATGACTATGTGGACATCAGCGCAAAGTTCAAGTGATGTTGTGGAACAGGTAGTGAGACCTCAAGTGTTCCTGGAGAAAATGTGGAGCTCGGAATTTAGCCAGCAGTCTCCGCCCACGTCACTCCAGCAAAATCACCATAGTATCTTCCACCAATCTCAGGCTACTCCTAGAACCAGAACTCCTCTCTGCACGAGACCATGGAGAAAGGCGTAGTCAAGAAGTCAAAGGCCAGCGCGCCCAAAGTGTATGTTCAGCATATTTCGAAACAGGCATACAAGGTTGTGCAATACTGACACCCCTCCAGTGGCTCCTCCCGTAGACAGACGGGCTCTAAGGTCATCAAGCCCAAGAAAGCCTCTCTGATCAAGTCGCAAAATACGGCGAAGAAGCACACGGCTGGTCTCACGGCGCTGACGGAGAAGGCGAT
>JAVRRP010000939.1:0-12715 GCA_036872775.1 Oleoguttula sp. CCFEE 5521 | reverse complement strand
CCGCGATTCTATAGTCTGCTGCCGTCTCAAGTGCGACAATGTGGCCGCCATTTGCTTTTATCTGGGCAACGTAGTGGCTGCGAGAGGGGACGCGTTGGAGGAGGAAGAAGGAGAGGTTGGCGAAGAGGGCGCCGAGGACGGGGGTGGACGAGGTAGCGGAGGTGACAACGACCTGTGGCTGGGTCGCGGTGGTCGCCATTGGGAACGCCGCTAGTCGTGCGGTGCGGTCATGAGAGGTCTATGGTCATGGCGGAAGTTGAAGGGAGGGGTTGAAAGGAATGCGCCTAAGACACGCGCTAGCACGTGACGGAAATGCAGTTTATTGAGATAGTTATAAATGTAGAGCCACATAGTATACATCAGGCGTTCAAGGTAATGTGCACGCTCTACCTCACTCACGCCGCATCACCCTGCTTCTCCCCCAACTTCATCTTCCCCATCGTCGCCGTCGCCTCCTCCTTGAACTCCTCCCTCCATCGACTCTGCGGCAATCGCTCATAAACTACGTCCCCCATCGTCCACGTCATCCGCTTGCGATCAGTCTCCCAATCAACGTCGTTGTCTGGACAGATCGCGTAGAATTTGCCCTGCTCCATTTTCTGGTACAGAAAATCTGCGACCTGTTCGGGCGCCCAGGCACCGTCGGGCTTCGTCTTCGCCCCGCCACGTGTGAGGCCAGTGAACGTCCAGCCTGGTACTAGCAAGTGGACTGACGTCGAAGGTGCAGTCTTGGTGAGGTCGAAGGACAGGTGCTCGGCGATAGTTTTGACGAAGGATTTGGAGGCGTTGTAGGCTGGGTTCCCAGGCGGATTGGTGATGCCCTGTTTGGAGCCTGTGATTACGATCGCTTTCGGAGTGGACGAATTGGAATCGAAGTCGGAGATGAAGGTGTTGAGTCCATTGACCACGCCCATGACGTTTACGTCTATGATCTCGCGGAAGTAGGCATTGTCGGACCATGGGCCATTGGCGCCTATGCCAGCGTTGAGATGGAGGAAGTCAAGTTCTGTCGATGCGAGAGACGATTTCAGCTCTGCCCATTCAGACAGGGATGATACGTCCACTTTGTGAGTCGAGATTTTGGCCTTCGTTTCAATGCTACTGTGCGCTTCTTGGAGAGCGGACTCGTTGTTATCGATCAGGTGCAGGTCCATTCCCCGCTGGGCACAAAGTCTGGCGACAGCAAGCCCAACACCCGAGGCTGCACCCGTGATGAGCGCAACCTTGTTTGGAGCGAAGACTGCGGTTTTGGAAGCCATGGTGAAGGAGGCGAAGGTGCGATCTAACGAAGAGTGAACTTGGAGATAGTAGAGATGAGAGATGAGAAGTGAGAATGAAATGCAATAGAATGAACATCATTGATTCAATTACCTTTCGCTTCGGCGGGGTTTCGAGTGACGTCGATAGCACTGCTGTCCATAGCAGACGCTATGGACCTGCTTCCCGCCTATTCAACCTCGTCAAGGTATGGAATCGACAATATCGCTCCGGTAGCAGTGTCAATCCTCCGGTCTTCCGCATCTTAGAGATTGTCTGCTTGTTGAGAGTATTGCGAAGAGAGAAACTGGTGCCATAGATATGGCCATGACAGCAGCGACACCATCGCAGAAGGGCAGAACAAGCGATGGCGCGGTGACTGCTCCACAACAACTCCAATATTCACACACATCAGTGCCAGTTTTCATGGATGTGACGATACCCATGGCGATAGAGGTTGTGTTTCAGCAGCAGGGAGTCAAGAGGAGTAAGCCAGAGGTGCCACTTCCGAACTTTGCCCGGTTGCTACCCCAAGCTCGCATTCATCAACAAAGATTCGCGAGATCGACCACCGCTGGTCTGCGAGATTCAAGTACTCCAATAATCGGCTCGCGCATAGCACCACATACTAGTGGATAGATTAACGAACATGGCTTCATCAAGCCCCCGCCCGCATCATCAGCGCAATAAATCCTCCCGATCTGGCATCCTTAAAGCGTTAGTATCGAAGACAGACTCCGAAGCTCCATCTGGCGTACGTCAAGGCATGACACGAACGCAGACTGTACCGCTCCTGCCAGCAGACCATCCACACGCATCCAGGACTAAGGTGCTCGGAGAGCGACAGTCCAATGTGCAGTCCCCGCCATCATCACCGTCGAAGCGGAAACATGGAGCGGCAATCCCCACCAAGAAGGCAGTCAAGGCGGAGAAGGAGGGTCTGACGAAGAGCAAGTCGAGCACAGGGTTGACGAGCATGTTTAGTAAGATGAACCGTTCGAGCAATGATTTGTCTTCGTTCGCTCCGCCGGCAATGGTCAGGGACAAGGAGAACAGCACACCACCTTCATCGTCACATGGCCCTGCGAACCCTCCGATCTGGGCGCAATTCTCGTCGACGTCTACGGCAACGAGCAATATCCAGGACAGGCCAGTGTCAAAGGACAGCCGGTCCTCGCAATCCGTGCAGGATGAGATCGCTCGGTACACTCCACAGAACTACTCTCCTTCGAAGCAGCGCGACTTCCATGGAGCCGTGGAGCAGCCTAGTCTACGTCCCACTCTTTCACGAAGACCGCAGAGCACAACGGTACAGCCGACTGGCGGCTTCATGGATTCTTTAGGCAGACGGGCGAGTAGTACACAGACCAGTGTCGAAGGACGCAGATCACCTGAGATCTCTCAAAGAACGAACGTTGACCAAGCTTCGTGCCTGAACAATGTCAAGCGGAACTCTGCTGCGCCAGAGATGACCCAACGCAAGACAAGCGGAAGCAGCACGGAGCAGACCACCTCTGCAGTGGGACTTACGGTTGCGAAGAGGACGGGCAGGGTCATGGCTGCAGTTGCTGCACTGCAGGGTAAGACCAGAAAGTTGGCTGTAAAGGCTGAGGCTGCCATCGACCCAGCAGAAGTGGATGCAGCATTCGAAGCGGTTCTTGAATCACGAAACATCCCTCCTGCTATGAGGGTGAAGATGCGGTCCTTGACCATGAGGGTCAAGACTGACTTTATCAGACAAGACCAAGGCGCTGCTTCAACTTCAGGCTCCAGTCCAGTCGAAGTATCTACGCCTCAATCTGCGGATTTGACGAGAGCTGAGACGCAGGTTGAGGAAGAGGCAAAAGCTACGAAGCGATCTCGTCCTCGCAGTCGGACGTTCACCTTCACGCGGAGGGATAAGTCAATGGGCGATGCTTCGCCTCCGAAGAAAGCACGATCACGGAGCAAGAGCCGGCCGACCTCGATCCATGTTACGAGTGAGCAGGCAGCAGCGATGCTATCGACGCCTTCCACGCCAACGTCGAGTAAGCGCGGACACATCACGGCACCACCATCGGAGTACATCAACTACCTCACAAAGAATCAGGATCCTGTCAAGATCGAAGTAGGCCGTCTTCACAAGCTTCGCATCCTACTACGGAATGAGACAGTAGCGTGGGTTGATGGCTTTGTTGCACAGGGCGGCATGGCAGAGGTGGTCGCGCTTCTGCATCGCACGATGGCAGTCGAGTGGCGAGAGGAGCATGAGGACCAGCTGCTACATGAGACACTGCTCTGCTTAAAAGGACTTTGCACGACCGAGCGTGCGATGGTCGAACTGGACACAGTAGCGGATGAACTGTTTCCGGCGTTGCTGGGTATGCTATTTGATGATGAGAAGAAAGGCCCTGCTGAGTACTCGACCCGGACGATAATTGTGAATGTGCTGTGTAAGTAACCATCTCGACCATCTCGGACACAGAGAATGCTAACAGGACGACAGTCAACTACCTCAACGCTGCTCTGAACGACTCGCCTTCTGCCCTTGAGCAACGAGCCAGCAAGATCCTTGCCTACCTCGGCGAACCTACAAAGCCAGACGAAGCACGCCCGGTGGACTTCGTGCTCGGCATGCATGCGGCACGGCCTTACAAGCTCTGGTGCCGCGAAGTCACAAATACCACTAAGGAGGTGTTTTGGATCTTCCTCCACCAGCTGAACGTAGTACCACTACCATCAAGACCTGGCAGCGCAAGCTCAGACAGCACGTCCGCTACCCACCCAGACGACGTCGTGGACGAAGAGAGGACGAGAGTGCTAGAAGCGACCTACACCCACCGCCACTTTCCTGGTCTCCGCCCGCCTGTCCCTGCAGCTCCATACATAGGCGGCGTAGAATGGGACGCCACAACTTACATCACCGCCCACCTAGACTTGCTGAACGGGCTCATCGCATCACTGTCCACTTGCACTGCCCGCAACGGCCTCCGCGCCGAGCTGCAAGCCTCAGGCTTCGAGAAGAATCTCGGCGGCACGCTGCGCACTTGCAAAGAGAAATTCTACTCCGGCGTGCACGACGGGCTGCGGTCTTGGGTGGCTGCTGCGGTGGAAGACGGTTGGGAGACGCAATTGGTGCGCGAAGGGCCGACGATGGAAGATCGGGCGAGGAGTAGCAGTCCGAAGAAAAGTCCAGTGAAGAAGGAGGCGCCGCCGCAGCTGGGTGCGTTGCCTGGACTCGAGCTTCCACGGCTGGAATTGGGTGCTGGAGTGTCTAATGGTAATGATGATGATGGATGGCTTGGGTAATGGATTTATGGGTCACGAGATTTGGTTTCGAAGAGTCTGAGGGGGTTTGGACGGTAATGTCGATACGGCGGGCATGGGTCATCTCTCATACTCTGGAAAGACGCTGCCGGTGAGATTGGGAGAGCGAGTCCACTACGCATTATATTACTTTGCCGCAAGTAGCATCCGGCGAAGGCTGTGTCTCATCCATTGCCAGTCCTGCTGCTGACGACCCATGATGGCGCCAAGAGTCGTCGTGATGTCGTCGCTGTGGCTTCGTGTGCCGCGGTAGTACGCGGAAGATTTCCGCCATTCCAATGCCCACCTCCCACTTCCAACGCCGCTCTGGCAGTCGACTCGGCAATGCATAGTATAGGATCAACGGGGATCGCAAGCTTCACCCTTCCACTCGCGCCTCTTGAATCGGGATCGCGAAACGGCCAACTACAGGCTGAGCCGCGCGACTGCGGTGAGCTCGCAAAGTATACACAACCCGCTCTCATCTTCCTACTGCTTTCTCTCCCGCAACCCTTCAATTCCTAGCTGTTCGCGTTGTACAGTATTACCTGTAGCGAGTTCACCCGCACTTCGAGATGCAGTACCACCTCAACGGCCTCCCCGCCGACGCCTCAGTCGACCCCTCCCTACACAACCCCGTCCTCAAACGCCCCATAGACACATCTCCACTCCCAACCGAAGTTGACGTCCTCATAATCGGCGCCGGCCCTGCTGGTCTCCTCCTCGCAGCCCAGCTCTCCCGCTTCTCCTCCCTCAAGACCCTCATCATAGACGCCAAACCCTCCTCCCTAGCTCAAGGCCAAGCAGACGGCCTACAATGCCGCACCATAGAGATCTTCCAAGCCTTTGGCTTCGCCGAGAAAGTACTAAAGGAAGCTTACTGGGTGAACGAGACAACCTTCTGGAGTCCTGGGAAGGACGGAAAGGGTTTGATGAGAACTGGCAGGATTCGGGATACGGAGGAGGGACTGAGTGAGTTTCCACATGTGATCTTGAATCAGGCGAGACTGCATGGGTTGTGGGAGGAGGCGATGGCGGGGAACGAGGCGGGGTTGAAGGTGAGGTATGGGTGGGGGATGAAGGGGTTAAGAATTCCTGAGAAGGAGGACATTGAGGTCGAAGTTGAGAAGATCGAGGGCGGAGAGGTGCAGACAATCATGGCGAAGTATGTCGTAGGCTGTGATGGGGCGAGGAGTCCTGTACGGCAGTCATTGGGGCTGGAGATGAAGGGAGACTTTGCGAATCAAGGATGGGGTGTTCTGGATGCGCTGGTGGTAACGGACTTCCCTGACCTGAGATTGAAGACCGCCATACACTCCGCGAACGACGGCAGCATCCTCATCATACCGCGGGAAGGCGGCTACCTGGCGCGCTTTTACATCGAGCTCGACAAGATGGAATCCAACGAACGACTCTCAAGCAAGAACATCACAGCCGCAGACCTCATCGCGCGCGCGAAGAAGATCTTCGCACCCTACACCTTTGACGTGAAACACATAGGCTACTGGAATAAGTATGAAGTCGGACAGCGGCTCACGAATCACTTCGACAATGTGCCTGCCGTGAAACGCAACGCCCTTAACCCTCGTGTCTTCATAGCAGGCGACGCATGTCATACGCACTCTGCCAAAGCAGGTCAGGGTATGAATGTAAGCATGAACGACGCTTTCAATCTCGGCTGGAAACTCGTGAGCGTGCTGCGTGGGCAAGCAGATCCGAAGTTGCTGCATACTTACTCCGAGGAGCGACACGCCATCGCGCAGCTGCTCATAGACTTCGATCGAGAGATCTCACGGCAATTCGCCGCAAAGCCGAAGAGCAAGATCAACGGCACGAATACTGCTGCCGAAGCAAAGGAGACTGACAAAGATGCCGTGGACCCGGCATTATTCCAGGAGTACTTCACACGGCAGGGCCGTTTCATGGCGGGCGTGGAGACAACATACAAGCCCTCCCTCGCCACATCATCCTCGACGAAGCATCAGCACCTCGCCTCGGGGTTCGAGATCGGTACTCGCTTTCACTCCGCGCAGGTCTTGCGTCTTGCAGACGCGAAGCTTGTGCAACTCGGGCACGTCATGGAAGCTGATGGGCGGTGGCGGATTGTACTCTTTGGGTCAACACAGTCACCCCTATCCGCCGATTCGGCGGTAAGCAAGACTTGTGCGTGGCTGGAGAAAGTCCTCGTACCGCGATACACACCACCAAACGCGGATGTGGACTCCATCTTCGACGTCCGCGCGGTGTTCCAGCAGCCCCGAGCGGAGCTCAATATCTCTGACTTGCCGGAGGTGCTCTTGCCGCATAAAGGCGAATTGGGGATACAGGACTACGAGAAGGTCTTCACAGACGAGGCGTCGTATGGCTTTGGCTTTGGCGAGATATACAAGACCCGTGGAATCGACTGTGAGCGCGGTGCTGTGGTCGTAGTAAGGCCGGATCAGTATGTGAGTGCTGTACTGCCTCTCGGTGAGGAAGGGTGGGATGAGATGGAAACGCTCTTCAGTGGGTTCATGGTTGAGATTGGGAAGGGGACGAATGGGCAGGCAACGCATTGACGAGTAGGCGCCTTACGTGGATTGAACTGTGCAGGTGGATATAGAGGTGGTATGTACAGCACATGAACATGATGATCATGAGTGGATGGCCTCGCCCACGTACTTGGCCAGCGCGAGCATCTTCTCCTCTTGCAGCTTCCGCCCAACGAGTTGGATGCTGACGTGCGCGCCATCGTAGATCTCGGGATCATCTGTACGGACAAAGTCAGTGTAGCCATCCCCGACAATCGCGCACAGTGCAACTCACAAAGATCCTGCGTCTTCTGATCGACCTCCCCCACAGCCTTGAAGGCCTCATCCTTCTTATCAACACTCTTATCCACCCTCGTAACCGGCAACACAACACTGGTATAATCCAGCAAATTCACGAAAGTGCTATAAGTATAATACGAATACCCATTCGGCCTCGCCGCCGCAAAAGGCGCCAACGGACTAATAATCGCATCCACCGGCCTGCCAGTCCCAGTCAACTCCGCAGTGCTGTTCCAGTATTCCATGTACTCCTTCTGCGCCTCGCGCTTCTCGACGTTCGTCGCCGCAATCTCCGTCGCATCGACAGGCGGTCTCTTCTCGCCGAGGATTTGAGGTGCGGGTTCTTCGCCCGACAAAGCGAAGGCCGAGCGCATGTCGGCGCCGCCGTCGAAGTCCCAGCATTTGGCGCAGATTTCCATTAGGCGGGCGTGGGTCGGCTTGGGGTCCCAGGTTATGACTTTGTGGCCTAGGGATTCGAGTTTTTTGACGACGAGGTCTACCGCTCTGGCTACTGGGGGATGAGGCGCGCAGGTGCCGTCGTGGCGGAGGACAGCGAAGGAGAGGGGTTTCGAGACGCGTTGGACGGGGTCGGAGATCGCTGCCGCGGCTTCGGGACGCCAGGGGATCTCGTGGACGAGCGGGTCGAGCAGCCAGGGTTCTTTGGAGAGGAGGGCTTGCGTTACGAGGGAGAGGGCGTCGGGAGTGGTTGCTAGGGGGCCCACAACGGAGAGGATGCTGTTCTGGCCGTCGCCGCTGTTGGCCATCCCTTGATATGGAAGACGGCCGGTCGAGGGACGCATGCCATACAACCCGTTGAAGGCTGCTGGAATGCGGATCGAGCCTCCAATGTCCGTGCCGAAGCCCACAGGAGATCCGCGCAAGCCGATCAGCGCGCCTTCTCCTCCTGAGGAGCCACCAGTAGAGAGATTGCGGTTGGCGGGATTCTGGGTGTAGCCTATGATGTTGTTGATTGTCTCGCCGCACATGAGGGTGTGGGGGACGGATGTTTTGCAGTAGAGTGTGGCGCCCAAACCGCGTAATTCTTTGACCATCTCACTCTCGAAGACTTTCTCCTTGTTCGTTCCCTTCTTGCCTTCGAAGGTGCCAATCCAGCCGACGTAGCCCATGTGCGTTTCCACATCCTTGACGTGGAATTGGTCTTTCAAGCTTACTGGCAGGCCGTGCAGCACGCCGAGAGGCTTCTTATGCTCGGCGAAGTAGGCATCTGCCTTCTCGGCGTCCGCGATGGCGGCATCGAAGAAGATCTCGTGGAGGCAGTTGACGAGTTGGTGGGCAATCGCGGCTCGGTGGCAGAAGGCTTTGGCCACGTCTACTGCTTTCCAAGCGCCTGATGTGGTCTGCGTGACGATACCCACTGCATCTGTCTCCGTGATCTCGATCTCCTGCTTGCTCAGGTATTGCTGGATGAACGGTCCGGTAACATCGCGCTGCTGTTCAATGGAGGGGACATCCTTGATTCGCCACTCCTGTGGTATGAGATTGTTGATCGAGTCTGCTTTGTCCTTTGCGGTCTTCTTCCAGTCACTGCCCATATCTGCGGTGCTCTCGTTGTCCTGGTCTGTACTCTGCTGCTGCCGCTGGGATGGTTTGAAGTAGAGCTGCCTAGGGTTCTCGTGTTTCTTCTGCATGCAGTGGAAGTAAGGTAAGGGAGTGGAAAAAAGAATGAGAGGCTATCTGATTGCTGGATCAATCACCTACATGTACCTACTACGTACTCCTGTTGTCATGCGATGTCACTAGCCATGGTCGCGTAGTGCACTTTAGCTTCGCGAGTACTCTTCCATGCTGTTGTCGACCTTCCTGATGCGAAGTGAGGTGGGGGCGCAATCATCGTAGTGGCACGTGAAGGCGGGGCAGAGTGATGCTCGCTCGGCATCACCGTCTGGCCGCTTGCCCAGCGCTAGCACATCGAGATGTGTATGAAAGATAGCGGACGATGGTGAAGAGGGGAGGTTGGAAGCTACTGCCGAAGCGTCACTGTGGCCCTCGCGTGGAAGCTCCGCTTTGAGCGACCTCCTCGTTGCCCTACTCCGGGCTTGGCGAAGAGACATATCTGACAGAAGATGGTCAACACCAGTATCGTTGCTATGCTTGTGTCATAATATATGTGATATGATTGGATGCTCTTCTCGCTTTCAAGGCGACTATGCTACTGCACGATCCATCTAGCAGCACATATGTTCACTCGTGGCAGAAGGGAGCCCGCTAAACAGCCCAAGTCGTTCTGCATCGCCCAAAGCTTGCTTTCCATTATTCCATCTCATTAACATCCAAACTCATATTTCCTATTTCCTACTCTCAAGCCAGAATAAGAGTATGCTGTACCGCACTTCTACAGCATGCAGCCTCTTCATAAGCTTCTCTTCGCCATTCTTGCCGTCTCCTTCGTAACGTTTGTCGCCCTATTCGGAAGACTTCCAGCGCTGAGAAAGACACCTATCGGATGGCTACAACGCGTGCTATGTCTGCATACGCCATCCCAAGTTCGAAAACTTGACAGCAGTATCACGGGAGGCCGGATCACGCTCAAGAGTCAGCGACTGGGGCAGTACCTGTTCTACGAGGGCAATCCGGTCGTCGTTGTGAGCCTACTCCATACCACATATATCAGACCACATCGCTAAAGGTAGGCTAGGCCCTCTTCCTCATCCTCGTCACCGGAAGCGCAGTCCTCTTCCTCTGGAACGCCTACGCCTTCCTCTCAACCCGTCTTCTCCTTCCCTTGATCCCCCTCCTACCAGCACCTTACATCTTCACCTACCTCTGCGTGACCCACACTTCTCACTTTCTGCCCCTTCCCCCATCTCCTCCAGCTCCAGAGCACTACCCATACGACCACATTCTCTTTCGACCCAATACGACCTGCCGCACCTGCGATATTGCGAAGCCAGCTCGCTCGAAACACTGCTCCCTCTGTCGCCGATGTGTTGACAAATGCGATCACCATTGTCCCTGGGTCAATAATTGTCTCGGCCGCGGAAACTATCGATGGTTCCTCGCTCTGCTACTCTCGCTACCCGTCCTAGAGTTCTACGGCGCTTTCCTGAGCTGGACGATCATTCAACCTTACATTTCTATCCTACCAAAAAGCCCGTTCTTCAGCTGGGCACACCTCAGTGATCTGGGTGATGCCTTTGTCCGCGCCATCAATATCGGCGGTCTGAGCATCGCCGGCGTTGGTCTCCTAGCAATCACCACCGCGCCACTACCACTTGCGCTGCTGGCTTACCACTGCTACCTGATCTGGGCCGGGATGACGACCAATGAATCCCAGAAATGGGCTGATTGGCGTGACGACATGGCCGATGGACTCGTCTTTGTTGGATCGAAGACCGTACTCCGGCAGCACTTCGCGAAGCAAGGTGGGCGGAGCGAACTTGCACAAATGCTTGGGCTGGATGGGGGCGCTGTGCGGATCGACTGGCCGATCGAGAGCGATATGGTATGTGTGAGGACTAATGACGGAGCACCGCCTAGAGGGCAGGAGGAGAAGTGGAGGAGAGTTTGGAGGCTGGAGGAGGTGGAGAATTTGTATGATCTTGGGGGATGGGGGAATCTTGTGGAAGTCATCATGGGTAGGTGAGAGGGACTGTATGCTCTTCTCTAGCATACACTAAACATAGCAACTATACAACCCATCTCGTCCTCCACCTCCTCAACTGTCCACTGGCCCTCCATTCGGGCATCAATGTCAAAGCGGCCGGGGGTGCATTGGAGTCTGTAGTATGCATGCGCGAGGCGGCTTTCGATGTACCTGGGGTGGCCTGGCTGCACGTGAACTTGGTGATGCTCCAAGACATGTCACGAAGACGCGGCATATCAGACAGGATGTCTGCCTCCTCATCCGCAGACCCTCCCTCGGCCGTCTTCATACGCTCTCCAATCTCTGCGAGCAGATCACTCCCGTCCTCCTCCATCCCATCCCCATCACTGCCCTCCTCATCACTACCTCCCTCCTCACTGACATGCTCCTCGGCACCTGCAACATCGCCTTCAGCGTCCATTGCATCAGATTCTGTGGCTTCAGCAGCTTCGTCTTCGGAGGTCCAACCTGGCTCGTCGATCTTTAATCTCGCCTTCTCCACTGCTGCCACCTTGGCCTGGTCCAGCACACGAAGCGCCTCATTGTATGTTGTACGTGCTTGGGTTTGGTAGATGTCGATATGCGATGCGTTGCGTTTCCAAAGCCTAACAGGCCAAAAGGTAGTGGAGCGATGTGAAGCGGAAGACCACCGTGCCAAGGGACACATGACTAGTGCAGAATAGCACCTTCTAGCCCCCTCACCCGGGGGAGAGACGTGGACATGTCTCCTTTTGACAGGTTTCAGAATGGCGCGACTCGTTATTCAGCATACGTTCTAAGACATGTGATTCGGACGTGCAAGTCCCAAATAAGTGTGGCTGAGCAGGACCGACCTCACATGCCTACCTCATCAGCCGACACCGCATTTGCAGCAATCTCCGTCTCCGCCGTCTCAGCAGCTGCCGCCTCATAATCCGCCAGACCATCATCTCCACCGGCTTCAGCGCCGTCTCCTCGCCTACGGGATGAAGATTTGGCCACTGAATGGCTCAACAAAGGCGCGCAGGTGATTTGAAGCTGCTGGCATAGAGGCTGAGGGAATACATGTAGGTCTGTTGTGAGGCTGTCGTTAGTGCTGTCTTGACCCTGAAGGCGGTCCAAGATTCTCACACACTTCGAATGATCGTGTCTCCTACAAGTGTCTGGCATACTGAAGCACTCTTCCCATGTTCGGCGTGCCAGTATTGCATCTACAGGACACTGGAGCTGAAGACACGAACTGCCGCAGGTGCGGCTTTCTCACTGCAACACTGCGGACGACCCCTTTGATGCGAAGATCTTTGCGTCAGCACAAAAGCGTTTGTGAACTGCGAGAGATGAATGCAAGTGTTGCCCACACCTTAGCACACGATGCTTGGGTCTGTGGCTGAATCAGTGCTATTCGGAATACCGGACTGGGCGAGACGACATGGCTTTCTCGGGGCTCCACGCTAGGCGAAGATCTTCCACACGCTATTGTAATTTGACCATGAGGACGCGTATCGATGATCCGCTGGCCTTTTGCTGCTGTAAAGCCCTCATTTGAAGAACGGGACTCGTTGAGCAACGACGATGCGGGTGTAATACAGAGCTACTGGGTAAACGTGGCTCATTACTCTCAACATCTTGTCTGACTTGCGTCGACCAAGAAATCGTTCCCAGCAACTGACGAGTAATTTCCATGGGATCATGCAGCTTCCCGTACGAGAGAGCCGGTCGTTCGGTAGAGTCGCTTCACGCTGTTTCACCAAGTGAGCCAGAGTCTTCCAGACTTTCTTGA
>JAVRRP010000938.1:0-12721 GCA_036872775.1 Oleoguttula sp. CCFEE 5521 | reverse complement strand
CTTCGATGAGCATAGGGTTCTTGTCCTCCGGCAGAGGGACGCGGCGAGTATCTGCCATTGCGCTGTAATGTCTGCGCGGGATTGTAATGGGTGGTATTCCGATGCGCGAAGTGTCGCGACCTCTTTCCTCGGCGCAAGTGTGGCTGATCAAGACTCGACGCGATGCGACGCGATTCACCACTCTCTACCTTGCTCTCCAAGTATATGCACGACAACCGAAGTGAATTACTATGGCATGTGATACAGTACAATAGTGAAGTCAGACAGAGACAAGGATGCGATGGAGATCGAGGAAGCTTGGGGACGGGAATCTCGCAGGGCGCCGCTGTGAAGTGTGGAGGCGGGCAGGGGAAGATGCAGTGGCTGGAGAGGATTCGATGCGCTAGAAAGTCGTCACGTCAATGGCAATTTCGTCTCTCGTCACGCGCAGAGTACGTGCAGACGACCGCGATTCATGAGATGAGATGTGTCGTTTTGCTTTCGGTGAGCGTTTATCGTCTACATTCGTGTGCGTGCGACGGCTCGTGAGCGTGCGCATGATGTCCAATCACTCGTGGGCGATGCGCCGATCAGCGTCCGTGAAGCCTCAAAGCAGTGAGCCATTCACTCTTTGCCTCCAATGAATCTGTACACCACTGAGAAGTCCTTCCCCTTACACTGCTCGTCCTTCTCAACAGCAGCATAGATATCCTTCGCATAGCCACCAAGCTGCGGCTCAATCCCAGCTTCCTGACCAGCCTTGAGCGCGAGCTTCAAGTCTTTCAGCATTAACGCAGTGCCGAAGCCACCTTCATAGCCCTTGCTCGCAGGTGAACCCTCGATAACGCCCGGCACTGGGTTGTTGACCTCGCTAGGCCAACACTTCCCCGTAGCAGTATTGATCATATCCGCCAGCTTCTGCGGGTCCAAGCCCCACTTGACGCCCATATTCATCGCCTCGCACGTAGCAACATTATTCAATGCCAACAAATAGTTGTTTGCCAGCTTGCCTTTCAACCCACTCCCCTGCGGACCTAGATGTATCACTTTCTTCCCCATGAGCATCAGCACTTCCGTCGCGCGCTCCAACACTGACTCCGAAGCGCCGATCATGAAGGTTAATTTGCCTGCTGCTGCGCCGACCACGCCCCCGGACATGGGCGCGTCTATGAAGCGACCTTGGCCCGAGGCGTGCGCAGCTTCGGCGACTTCCGATGAGGTTTTAGGATCTATGGTGCTGCAGTCTATGAAGAGGCGTTTGTGGTGGTTTGGGGCTTCGGTGAGGAGGGTTGGGGGTGAGAGGACTTGGCCGAAGACGGATTGAACGTGAGAGGGCTCGGGGAGGACGGTGATGAGGGTGTTCTGGTAGATCAGAGTCAGTGATCGGGCTTTTCGAAGTGTGTTGCTTGAACGTAGTGATGTAGGGTCCGTATCAGAGGATTGGCTTTGTATTGAGTAATCAAAAAGACAGCTTGCGCTGCAACTTAGATCATAGTTATAAAGGAAAATTATACAGATCATCATGGAAAGGGTCTTGCGACTTGGGGAGTTCGTACGGGTGTACGTACCGACTTCTCAGCGACTTCTCGCACGTTCTTCGCTATTGTCACATTGCCCACCTCTTTGGCGAATTTTGCTGTGCTGGCTTCATTGACATCGTGTATGATCATGGTGTCGGACTCGGGGATCTTTGTTCGGAGGTTCTTGGCCATTGGGTAGCCTGGGATCGTCAGCCATTGGATCCTGGTGCTGGATGAAGGAATTTCATACCCATTCTTCCAAGTCCGATAAAGCCATAGCTGGCCTGCAGCCTGTTCCCCGTCGCGAAGCCTCTTCGACAAGCCACCGGTGCCGCCAAAGCACCGCTCGCGTGCCCACGAAACACACCTGCCGCCCTCATTTTGGTGAGCTGTGTCGTGTGCCCAACCACTGGTTGACAAGCCCAGAATGCACGTGTAGAAAGAGATGAAAATTGGAATTTAGAAACCCGCCGGTGATGTTGTTGGAGTGAAACAACCACGGATGAAGCTGCCCATCACCTTGAAACGCGACTATACGCCCCGAGCTCCTACGTAGGGCGAGTCGTGCCTGGCGGATTGCCGGACACAGCACAGCCGAGGGTGTTGGTATCCTGCGAGCTTTGCAGTGTGGAGCTTTTGCTTCAGCCGCCCGCAATCTCTCTCCGCGTGAGGAGTTCGATAACGGAAGGTGCGCATGACTCGTTGTGAAGAGCACGTGACAGTTGAGGACAGTAATGTGGATCACATTACTTACTGTTCAGTGGCTGTGTACGTGCAATGTACGATGTAAATGTATCAACGCCCCCATATCTCATCCCACCCCCTCGGATTCAGCTCAAGCGGCCCAGCCAGTGTGCCAGTCCTCAGCTCCCTTCCTTCGCCAGGTTCAGGCAGACAAATCCACTCCCTCACACAGCCAGGCACATCTTCCTTCGCGTGACTAATGATGAGCAGCGCCTGCTGATCTATCAGCCCTGTCATGGTGACCTTCTCGAGCTTGCTGATCATGCTCTCGTGCGCAATGCCATCGGCAACTCTGATGACTTTCTCTCCTTGAGACAGGAAAAGCAGAGCTCTGTCGCGGACAACCTCGTCCATGCCGCTGAAGGCTTCATCGAGGATGACTAGCTCAGGGCTGGCAACGATGGCGCGGAGGAAGAGTAGGAGGCGTTGGCTTGAGAATGGCAGCTCGCCGAAGCGTATCTCTTTAGCCCATGCGAGGTCGTCTTCATTGGCCTGGGAAGCCTCGAACAGTGTCTTCGCTTCCGCGGTCGATGTGTGCTCTAGCTTCTCGGCCAAAGGTACACTCTCTGTCTTCGGACTGAGCTCCCTATCAAACCACCTTAGCGTTGCCGCAACTCTCCTCTTCGCCTCCTCAGTGAGTTTGGGCTTCGCAAGCGGCGCATCAGCCCACGCAGACTCTAATGCTCGTCTTACGGTGATCTGTCGTGGGAAGAAAGCATGCACCTCCGGACTACTATGCCCCATCCTCTGCTGCAGATCGAACACGCTAATGCCTTTCTCGCCCTTCTCGGGTAGCCTAAAACGTCCGAAGAGCTTCACCGGTAGGCTATATGCCTGTGGGTGATCGGAGGTGATGAGACTGAGCATCGTGGTCTTGCCACTGCCGTTGGGGCCAAAGATGCCAGCTCGTTGACCGCGGTGGAGAGACCAGTGGAGGCCTGGAGATGGGGATGAGGGGTTATGCCAGTCGCCAAGTACGGTCTTAGGCCCGTATGAAATACGGACGCCTTTCATCTCAATCACAGCCTCCCCAGGCGGAGACGAGGAAAGCTGGTGGGACAAGGCGTCGCGGCTGAGTTTCTGCGCCGAGAGGGTACCTACGCTATCGTGGGTCGGCGGACCAGATTTCAGTATCGCGTGCTTCTCGCCCTGATCGACCACGCGAAGCTGCTCATCAACAACGACGACGTGATTGATCCAGTGTGGTACAACATCCTCAGGGCGCAGGCTGACAACGACCTTTGGCTGCCCACTTTCAGCCAGCTCCCTCAGCACTTCTGACAGTCTCGCAAGTGTATTAGGGTCCAGCCCCATGAACGGACCATCCAGTAGCAGCGCCTCAGGCCGATCGATCAGCGCCTTCGCGATGCGTGCCCGTCTCGTCTGCCCGTTGCTCAGATTCGCAACCGGCATGCTCAACAGCTTGCCCAGGTCCAATTGCTGCGTGACTCTAGCCAGCGCAGCCTCATCGGCCGCATCTTCTGCCCGCTCCAGTGCATTCAACTCGGTATGCCCTGTCAGATAGTCTTTCACCGTAAAGTCCGTTTCCTCCCTCCTGCTCTCGTAGCGCGCACTGAGGTACGCGCCCCGAACGCTTGTTCCCCCGACATTATTGCCGCGCTCAGCATCGAAGCCGACGTACTTGATGGCACGTTGGAGTGAAGTGACGGTGTCTGACAGTGACGGAGAGCGTCGAGCTGTGGGTGGGTGGCAGATGTGTTGACCGGCGAGAATCTGAAGGAACGTCGTTCGGGCGACTGATGAAGGCGAGATCACGGACCAGTGTTCTTGCGCAGTGCCACTAGGGAGGACGAAGCTCAGCCCGGCGAAAAAAGCAGGATTGTGAAGGTCTGTCGAGGATGGGTAGTTCCGGTAGAAGGTCCCGTTGTCGATGTGGATCAGCGGCTTCGTCGACGAGTGTCTATGCTGTGTGACGGTCCTCCATGCTGGTCGCCACGCTCGACAGCCACTCCACATTGCTCCTCACGCGCCTCAGATCGATTGGAAGAGACATCGCGAATGCTGGGTCAATAATGTCAATAGCCCTGACTCGAGCCAAAGCTTCATGCCAGAGCCGCGGCCTGACGTTCGGTGCGGGACACGGGCAGGAAGGATTACCTTCATGGATGTTCACACTGCACAAGAGTCCCAATCAAGGCGACTCTGTCTTGTCCTCCGAAGATAAACAGACAATACTGACCAACGATGCTCCCCTCCCTACAGCCAAAGCGACCCCAAGTAAGAATGACAACGACACACAAACACGTTCACGCAGCTAACACATGGCCAGGCACAGGCTCATCCGGTAGGACAGCATACATCTTACCAGCAAAACCGAGCGACGACGACAACCTCAGGCTCACGACCACGAACACAGCTCGAAGCCATGCCACCCAACAATGTTGCGCCCAGATCTGCCCCAGGACCCATCAGTCTGGCCTACAATCCGGCCATCACCCATCCAGTGTTCTTCACCAATGCTTGGCGGAAACCACCGTTCTCCATGCCAGGATCTGCAGCATTCAGTCCAGTGGCAACGGGCTATGTGTTCGGTAGCACTACCACGCGATCTACTACGACCAAGCTGTGAGGCGTGTGACGCTGCGTAGTGCGGACCTACTCCACGACAGGACCACCTTCATTGTTTGGCCACTTGTCAGGGCTGACAGATGCTCACGCGACGTTGACATGTACCAGGCGAGGTACCTCCGCCTCTGCGGAGACGGAGACCGTACTTCTTACGTACATACAGCGAACTGCAGGAAACGCAAAACCGCGTAACGCCGGAACGAAGCGTACTGTCTGATAAGGACCGTCAGATCATCGTCACATTCAGCATCTCACTGGCTTAGTAGAAAAACGATTGGAATGCCGCAGCTAGGCTGAAAGCAGCGCTGTTTGCGTTTCAAAGTCTGGAGAAGCTTGCGGTACGAAGCTGGCTTACAATATTGTCGAACAAAACGGCTACGTCGAAAGGTACTGAGCCTCTCTCCATGGGGTGTCACAATCTCTTCGCGCTGCAGCGGATTCACGTGCGTGACCCCACGCCTCTCTGAACAAAGTAGCTCTTGTTCCATCATTCGAGATCTGAGTAGCGAAGCCCTGCTCATCCACATGGACCCTCCAGGTCCTCAAACTACCACCCAGAAACCTGTCTCCGTCGAAGGTTGCGAAGTCAAAACTCGAGTAGTAGAACCCACTGAGTGGCCCGAACCCGGCAGCCTGGTATGTCGGGAACTGCTCTTGCTGAGCAATCTGGAACACGATCTCGCCACAGCCAGCTTCGAATATCGGCACGGATACCAGCAGCCGTGGCTTCAAGGAGTCAAAGTGCAAGGCGAGCATGTCTGTGCCATTTGAGATCCAGCTGTTGATGTTGAGGCTTGGGCTGGTATTCGGGATTGTACTTCCGTTGAAGGCGATCTCGAGACTGGAGTTGACAGTGGTCGAGATATACCGACCAACAATCTTCTGCTGCGCCTCGGCCGCGGCTTGCGCTTCAAGGGCCGGCATGATGGCGGCGGCGATGTGGTCGATGAGCAGTAGTGCTGATTTGCCGCGTGTCTGTGGACCCGATAATGGCTCATACTGTCCGTTGAGGAAGCTGAAGCCGGCGTTGTAGTCCGGAATGAGTGCCAGCGTGCCGCCATAAGACCCAGAGTCGCCAAGCTTCGTGTAGATGTCGGTGACTTTCCCAGTGTCGTTGTGGACATAACGGACGATCTCCCAGGGTGCACCGATATTGTAGCTCAAGCTGGCGATGTTGGCAACGGGCTTCATCCAACCGCGTGTCTGATCTCTCGGAAGCAGAGTCGAGTTCATGAGCCCGACACCAAGCTTGTTCAAGTCGTTGATGGTAGACAGTAGACCACCGGAAGGAATAGTGTAGGCGTCCACTGGGTACGCCCATGAAGTCGCCAGCGGTCCTACGATCACGGATCTTTCGAGGTATGGGCTTACCAACGGCGCGTTGACGAAGGAGTCATTCATCCCGAGAGGCGTGAACACCATGTCATTGTACACCTCCTCTAGATCCTTTCCGCTGATTTGCTGCACGACCAGTCCTAGCAGCATGAAGCCCAGTTTTGAATATGCCGGCGTCGTCTTCGACAGGAAGACAGGCGGCGCTGACCCAATTGCAACAGCAATCTCTTCTGGAGTCGCACTGAGGTTCAGACCAAGCGTGACTTGCGCAAGAGCCACTGGGTCATAATTCGGATCCAACCCAGCCTCGGCGGCGACGTCGAAAATACTGATGTTCTTGGCCTGCGAGTCGGCAAAAGTTGACAGCAAGATATCCTCAATCGGGCCCGTGGCTTCAACACCGCTCAAGTGGCTCGCTAGATCGTGCGGCGTGATAGTAGACCAGTCCGGCGCAATTGCACTCCGATTCGCATTGACGGCGGCAAACCCGGGGAGGATTTCAGTAATAGGCTGATACCATTGTGTATTGTTCAGAGCGATCTGGCCGGCGAAAGTAGTGATGAGCTTGGAGACGCTGGCGATGCGGTAGATACTGTCGCCATCTACGCTTGTGGTCCCGTTCAGCGCAGCGACCGTCTGCGGACCATTACGGTGGTATTGCAGGTCGGATGCGGCGAGTGGATCCTCAAGAGAAAAGAGACCGAAGGAGAAGGTCACGTTCTTTGTTCCGACAATACCGGCTGTGGCGGTGGTGTTCAGGCCATCTTTGTAGTAGGCTTCGAAGGTGTTGGTGGCATTGTCCCAAGCGGTGCGAACGAGGGAGGTGTTGCTGATGAGATCTGAAGGGTAGGGGTAGGTAGGTGTGAGGAAGTCCGCCGTGGCGTAAGGGAAGGAAAGGAGGGCGAGAGCGCCCAAAGCTGGTAAGCTGAACAGCATGCTAGCGACTGTCGTTGGCAGGCTATGAACGATGACAGACAACTACGAGACCAGAGGAAGTCTGCCGGATTCATGGAGAGGTACACGCACTCTCGTGGCCATCGCTTCAGTCTAAGCGTACTTCAGCCCCAGAATCACTTTCGCTGCTATAACTTCACATCTTCGCATTTCTGCAAGGCACCTGCTTCATCTCGCGTTGCTCAAAGGCAGCTCGCAGCGGCGAAACACCCACAACGGGTCAACTCGTGTACCTGCTACATTACAGCTCATATGCGAGGCATATCGCGCTATGCTCAATTGAGTTCAATGGTCCGCCGACTTCGCGAGAAGGATGGAGGCTTGAGACATGAAGCTTGGCGGACGTCGACGTGATGCACGTGCAGGACCTCACTGGGGAATCTTATGTATGGTATGGAGATCAGCAGTGCTTTGCAATTTCGGTTGTAGTTTTGTAGTCTGTCTGCAGCAAGCCAGCTTGCTGTTCTAGAGCGTCTTGTACAATAGCAGCTCAGCACAGCGTCTGCCTCAAGCAGGGCATAGCGCGATGTGTACAGTACAGCACTGCCGCGTGGCGATCTTGCGCCAGCGCGCCGGCAGCAGATACACAGATCGTAATCTCGTCGTCAGAATCGTAATATCTCTCTCACTCTTCCGTATCTCTCATCTTTCAATACTACGCCTCCCTTTCCCTTCCCGCCGGACTCAGACTCGCCCTTCGGGACGGCACAACATCCAGCAACTTTGCACTTCCAGCACTCACATGCCTTGCATGTCCTCCTTTTCCGCCGCCATACTGCACGCTCCTCGCACTCTGCAACTCGGCCATATCGCCCACAGGGCTATCTGGCTCGATCTCGTCTTCTCCGACTTCGCTCTTCGTGTCCGTGAAATCCGTCAACAACCCTTCACGGGAGCGATTAACATTGTCGCGTTGCACGAGTGTGGGAGTGCGGTGGACGGTGTCGTGCATCTTGGGAGCATCGGTGACTTCGACGCCGGGGGCCGTTGGAGCAGAAGGGCGGCGGACATTGAGACCAGAGCGGGAGGCAGATGGGCTGGGTGTCTTGCCGTGGCGGACGTACTCGGCGTCTTTGTCGACACCGAGTTCCTCGTAGCTGGCTATGAAGTCCGGACGGCGTTTGCTCAGCGAACCCATGTCTCTGCTCAGACGGGATTGTTCGGACGATCGCTTCAGCGACCCGCCGCTAGCGAGCCAGGACCCTTCTGAGTCTACTGATGCGAGAGATGCGGACATAGGGCCATGCATTCGTGACGGGGCGACGGGAGTGTCGTAGCGGGTAGCAGCAGATGGCTCGTGATCGGACTCAGTGCGGATAGAGTCGCTGATGTTTGATGGCTTGCCGCCTTCGAGTCGCTTGCGGGCGGCTGCTATAGCCGCAGCGCCAGCAGGCATATCTGGGACTTCAGGTGACTGTACGCGAGAGTCTGGCGGCGACATGGGCATCTCGGGCAAGTCTTCCCTGAATCTGCTTTGGGTGCGCGTCGGTGTACCTGACTTGCGGCGTTGGAAGGGCGACGGCTCGTTGCCAAGAAGATGAGCTGGGATGGGACCGCGAGACATGGAGTCGCGCGATGTATTCTTGAACGAGCTTCCCGAAGTCGAGGACCTACTGTCGTCTGTCTTCCTGAGATTAGTGCCTCCACGGCGGAAGAACGTCGCCCAAGCACCGGCTCTTCGCTGACTCTGATCCGACGTTCGTCGTTCTTGCATGCTTGCAGGAATGGGTGGTGGTTCTGGGAGTGAAGCCGTCCTTTCGTTTCTCCTCTCGACACCCAGCGGCGACATGCTAAGTACCGGATCTCGATTTCTGATAGGCGACATTGGAGGTGTGTTGGTGAACGACATGCGCATCTCCCGTGCAGTCTCGACAATTGGATCCTCCATGGGCGTCTGGACGGGCGAAAACGCTTCTGGCATCGCGAGATGAATGGCTTGCGGTTCTGCCTCCTCCGGTATTGGGTGCACAGGATCCGCAAATGGGTTCTCCACGGCTGGATCCGCCACACTGTAGTCAAGTAGCGTCCCGGTGTTCTGTGTGCCGAGCTCCTCTGTCGTGGGCAATGCGTGCTCGTCATGCAGGTCATGTGCTGCCTTGTCTGCATGTAACTGATCGATACCAAGACCAACAGGCACAGGGTCGTCGAAGACATTCTCATCTCTCAGCGCCGGATGCACAGCCATCGGCGCAGTGACAAGTCCTCTCGCCCTCGTCTCCTCCTCGACCCTTTGCCGAGTGCTCTGCTGCCTCCGTAGCTCCTCCGCCTCCCTCCATTTCTTGTCACTGTCGCCACGTTCCCGACTAGCTCGCGCGCGCAACTTGCGGTCTAGCTTCTCCTGTTGCTCTTTCTTGCGCTTTTCTCTCCGCTTGGCGTCCCTTTCCATGAGCATTCTGATGTCACTCGAATCAAGATCATCAGCCTCATCGCCAATGCGCTTTCGCGTAGACTCCCGCGTGACTGGCCTCTTGTCTCTCACCAGCATGTTCCCGTCGCGCGACAGCGGCGAGCGCAGCTTCTCGCTCGGTGGCGATGCGTACTGTGCAGCCCCCGAAAGTCGAATGGCAGGTCTCGGGCTGAAAGCTGCAAAGCTGCCGACTTCCCACCCTCGCTGATCTGTGCCATTTGACATTGCCGAGTGAATCGAATCCTCCACTGGGAGTGACACATTCGAGTCTTTCATGCCAGCCAAATTGCGCCGCTTGCGACTCTCACGTCGCATGAGGCTGTCGCCCTGAGGCTTCGAGATTGGTGACGATGCGCTCAGCGCCCTAATCTCCTCCTCCCTGATCCTGTCATCGCCCTTCCGCTTCCTGCTTAGTTTTCGTTGTGGCGTGGCTTCAAAGGTACTGCGCTTCGACTTGAGTGTAGCCGGTCGCGATGGCGTTCCTTGCACACTCGTTCGCGAGGTGGCGTGGTTGCGGAAATTGTATGGTATCTGCGGTTTCGTCGCATCGGCCGCCCGCAAATGTGGCGACTGCTGTAGTTTCCAGCTGATAGGCAATGCGGTGATATCTTCAATGCTGCCCTTCGATCGTAATCGCGCAGGCGCAGCGTTCTCCTTATTCGCAGCATTTCGCATCGCCAGTTTCGCCTTCTCATCGTCCGGCATAGGCTCCTGCGTCTTCTCCAGATCCCTCAGCGCTCGGCGCTGATTACTGCGAATGCTCGCTTTACTCGTCCGTCTCCTCGCGCGACTCTTCTCAGGCAAGGGCGGCGCAGCACCCGTCAAAGCAGCCCTCTCCGTCGCCATAGGGGTGCTGCGCGGCCGGCGCGACGTAAAAGGCCAAACCATGGTGGCGAACGCGACGGCGCTGTCTCAACTGCGAACCATGCGAAACGACCGTTTGTGTGCGCGCGCATTGAAGACGAAAGCAGACGAGATCGTGCAGGAGAGTGGCGTGAGTGGTCACAGAATGCAAAGTGAGGCGCGTGGGCATGGGCACACAAGGTGTGGCGCAAACGGGGGTGTGCGTGACAGAGAGCCACTGACGGAGCTACTGGTGGCCTGGCGCTGTCAGGGACTACTTTGAGTTGTGTGATTGGGCAGGGTAGGGTGGTCGATGCAGGAGAGGCGTTCTGGACCCGGCTGGAGGTGCCTTGCCGTTCGATGCTTGCGTCCGCGCGCGCTAGCCTCAGGATCGGACGGTTTGTGCGCGTCGATCATCAGTACATGCTGCGGAAGTATGCGCAATCCATGGTGATGATGAGCATGCGTGTCAATGCCGAGGAGAACGTGATAGCACGGTGACGAAGTGCGCAGATGCGGGCAGAATGGGCACGGCATAGACTGCTGCATCATGCGGACTGATGAACAGCCTTGCGTCGAGGTTACAGGTGACAGGTCAGGCCGTCAGAGCGAGGCCAAGCTGTACCCTGAAATGGATGATACTTGCAAGGTTGGACTGTGAGAGCAGGAAACTCAATCGACTAGCAGTTGAACGTTACTTGTCTCTAGCGATCATAAGATATCATATCTACCACCACTTTCCATGCTCTTGCCCGTCTTCAACGCCGTCGGCACATTTCACCCCATACCTTTGGGCCTCCACAATCGACCAGGTCCTTCCCAGCGTCCCACGTTGCCAATCACCCGTGCCAGCTACCGAGCCACCGAGCCGCAAGCCTCTCAAAAGTTCTTTTTATTACCAGCCGAGCTCGTATGCCTGTCCTTGCCAGCGCTCCGTAAGAAGGATGACAGCAGTGGCGTCTGGCCGTTGCCGGACTGCGTGCGTTAGCCTTTCCCGTATAGGGTGCGAATTCGCGGCAGCCCATGTCTGTCACTGCACGGTTTGCGGCTCTGTTGCGGAGCGAGACTTGACACAAGTGCCTTGCACGCAGAGAGGCACTGGGGAGATACGGTGTGGATGAAGCGGTACGAGGTGGTACGCAACCTCAAGGTCCGGTCATAGGTCTGGCATCGTCATTGGACCAGCTTTCGTGATGGAGAGAGCTGGTACATGCTGCATCACAGTAATTGATTGCTCGGGAGCATGGCCACGGAGAGACCAGAGGATGTGTTTCCTCAAAGGCTCGGCCGATTGCGCTGCTCACGTGAATGATGATAGAGCGTGGTCACCACCGCTGCATCCGAAGGGCGTAAGGAGCTTCTAGCGTAGCGCATCTTCTTCACAGGGCTAATGGAGAGATCGGGCGGTCTTTGACATTGATGTTCCCATAAGACCATCCTGTCGTAACTACATGACACCGACTTTCCAGCTGCGCACATCACACTCACTTCCTATACCCGCCCGCCGTGCCATTTGAGCTCCCACCAAGCGTAAAGCTCCCAGTGAGCGGCAGCGTCCTAGAGCTAGCTCCAACATACACCTTATAAGTGGCTCCAGGCGCCAACTCCCACTGCTGAGCCTCCACACTCCACGTACTCAGATCCCTCCTCCTAAGCGGGAAACCCATAGTGACAGTCTCACCAACATCCAACCACTGCTTGTCGAAACCCCTCAGCTGCCTGATGGGCTGGTCATCGCCGGGCAGACCGAGATAAAGCTGCGCGATCTCAGCGGCAATAGCGTCGCCGGTGTTCGTGACATCGGCGTAGACGTTGTAGACCACGTCCCAGAGATCTGCGTGTCCGCCGGGAATAATACCGTCCGTCGGGTACTGGGATAGAGTAGCAGAGGAGTTGGGCGAAATGCGAAGGTTGGAGTAGGTGAAGTTCGTGTAGGTGAGCCCGAAGCCGAACTCGAAACGAGGCTCAATTTTTTGCGCGTCAAACGCGCGGTAGTCAATGTACACGCCCTCACTGTAGTCATCTTGAGGGTAGATCGCATCTTGTGCACTCGGACGGTACGGGCTGAGGATAGCACCGTAGTCTGACTCGTTCTTCGCGACAGTGTAGGTCAGCTTGCCGCTTGGGCTGATCTCGCCGTAAACAATGTCCACGAGCGCACGACCGGAGTCTTGGCCAGGAAGTTGGGCGAGGATGATGGCTGTAACGTTGGGGTGATCATAGTAAGCGTCAACCAGGGTGATACCGGCGTTGTGGACAACGACGATTGTGTTGCTGCACTGATCGGCGATGTTGTTGACAAGGCTGTCGGAGAAGTCGTCGTGTAGTCCGGAGCGATCGATACCCTCGG
>JAVRRP010000937.1:0-12728 GCA_036872775.1 Oleoguttula sp. CCFEE 5521 | reverse complement strand
GGGTACTAGAATGCCGAGCTTGACTTTAGGAGGCATTGTGGAATGCAGACGAGATGAGAGACGCTGACAGAGCAAAAGACGGAAACTTTTGCTCTACCTACCGCTGTCGTACCAAAGGCATCGTAGCTACATGTACGTAGATCACGGAGAGCATCACGGCTATCCGGCTGCAGGTACGAGAGCTTGACGAGGTAGGCATCGCACCCCCAAAAAGTGTAATGATGCATGCGAAAGAGCCTTATCTCGCCGCCAGAATGGCCTATCTGCTCGGCATTGTGATGGGTATCTTGGCGTGGACGGCGTCGATGACTCGGCTGAGATCACATTAGAGTGGACTTGAGTCAGTCCACATAGACTTATCAAGTACACAGATCGAGGAAGTAGGACGCGGTGGTTGAGCGGAGAAATGTGTTACAGGACGCGGTTGCAATTCGGCCAGCAGAGCTTCGATCAATCGAATGACATATCGAGCTTCTCCTTCGGCTCCGTAGGCCTTCCTACGATCACACTCGCCTTCCGCCCTTTCAGCTCCATAACAATACTGAACAACGTCTCACTCGCGCCCTCCTCTTTCACAGCCCTACAGATCGCCCCCGGCAGTCCCTGCTCATCCCTAAACACATCCTCTACCTCTTCTCTTGTCGGCTTCTCGTCCAACACATCAGCCAACTCCCGGATCCTTTCAACCCTCGTCAGACTATCCTGCCAGAACACCGTGTCGTCGACTCCGTCCTCGTGAGGAACGAGGAAGTGGTTCGAGTGGAACACTCTACCTTTGGCGTCAGGCTCCAATACCTTGACGTCAACATGCGAGCACTCGACCCCAACCCCGCCCGTAGCATCAGCAACAAGCATATGACACGCTGCCGCAACGCCAATATCCTTCAACTTCCGCAAAGCTTCGTCCTTACTCTGACTCTCCAGCACCAGCCGCAGCGCCAAATGCACCGGTAGCCTCTCCCATCCCACTCCCTTAGCCTTCACAGCATTCAAACACACTCCAACCCCCCGATCATTGAAACCTATCTTCCCGATCAGTCCTGCCTCGGTGATCATCTTAATTCCTCGCTTGCCCTCCTGCAGAACAGTAAGCTGAATCAAATTCTCGCCTTGCTGCGGCTGCCAATCCCAATTTTGCGCTAGCCAGCTCTCCCCATCGCCACCTTCGCCGCCAACTTTCCAACTCAACGCCGTGCAGCCATCGCCGAAACAGCCGAAGACGATCTCGGTCCGGACGTTCAAGGCTAAGATCTCCTCGAACTTTACGTTCGCGCCTTCTGCGACACCTTTTAGTTCTTCGAGCAGAGCTGGACAGCGCTGTTTGAGCGTTGGAACGGATTTTGATGCAAGGGTTTGGACTTCGGGCCAGGGGAGTGTGCAGTCGGACAAGAATTTGGACTTGTAGAAGGCGATTGTGCGGTGGATGTGAGTGGAGGCGAGGGAGCCATGGGTGTGACCGATCTAAGGCAAAGGGATTAGATTGAAAGCAGGCACATTTGACTCGTCGTTTGCATGGTGGCGCATACCTCATGCGGCGTACCGGTGGCGGTGATGTGGAGCATGTCGCTGGTGCCTATCAAAGGAGACTTCAGGAAGTATGGAAGATTCTAAGAACTTATGCAGGACAATTATGCTTTCGCAAGATGGCGAGGTGTCTCTTGATTCCGAAATAACGAAAGGTCTTGAATACTGTACTCAGCCTTGATGCTTTATCAGAGAACAATCCATCTTGTTGTTGGCGGGCGTGTCGGATGGTCCGACTACTGAAGCTCGGTGTAATCGATGTGACGGATTGCGTGAAGCGGGGCAACTTTGGGGTGCCAAACCGAGCTGCCGCATCCGGTTGGTCGGGATCGAGGTCGCTCTTGCCATAACAGAACACTGAGGTAAACTATGTTGCGCGTACTGTACACCTGCTACTGCCGAAGCCAGATTGTGAAGCAAGTCCTTGTGCATCGCAGTAGCTGACAATCCCCGACGGCCTTCGTGTCTATCGCTGTCAGCTGAGCCACATCTTCGCAAGAGTCATCGGCTCGAACACAAAAACACATATCTGTACAGCGATTATCATCCATCTGGTCCGCAAATTATCATACTCTATGCCTGCGCGGCAAAGCCAGTCCCAGTACCCTGACTGGTACCCAGCATACCCTGTCGCAAAGCCAAGATAGCTCTCACATCTGTCGCGTACTGCAGTCCTTCAAGGAGTGCAATTAGGTGTAGCAACTCGCGATCGGTAGGATCCGATATCCACCCTTCGATCGGCAGCGCATTATCTGTACAGCGGTCAGCTCATTGCTAGACTTCGCCAACCGAGAACGTATACAGGAAACAGGCCAACTCACCCTCATGAAACACATAACTCATCGGACTGTTATCCAGAATCAATACCCGTCCCAGATCTCCCTCAACAACACCCAAATCTTTCACGTACGCCCCAGCACGCCAGGTGCAATGCTGTCGATAGTACCGGGCTGAAAAGTACTTCCTTTCCCTCTCTAAGTAGTCGATAACCGGATCCGCGTACTCCTGCACGCTAGCCGTGAAGATGACGAGGTTGTACCATTTGGCCACCTTGCGTAGGAAGTCGTGGACGTAGGGTCGTTCGTGGACGTAGTAGAGGATTGGTATTGTTGTTGTCGAGTTCGATGAGACGCTGGAAGAGCCGATGATGGAGGTCACGGGGTTGGCAGTCGGTTGTGTGAGCCGGACTTCGACCATATGACCTTGTGACATGCGGCCGCCTTTGGCCATGCTGTGGATTAGCGTCTCATCCAGGTCGATCACGAGCGTCTTCCGAGGTTGGTCTGTAGGCGATGGAGCGAGCAGAGAGTATGATGGCTGCCGGCGGGGCACTAGTGGGCGTGGTGGCGTGGGAAGTCGAGGGTACCGCGTGAGAGTTTTGAGGTGCTGGGACATTGGTGGCGCAATGGGTGATTTCAGAGATTGGGCGAGCTCTGAAGTAGCAGAAGCGGGAGACTGCGGACGGTGGCGATGCTGTCGTTGGGTATCTGTGGGAGCGTGTAGCTTTATTCGGATGGACTTCTTCTGTGGGTTGATCTCGTCTTTAACTGTCGGAGTTCTGGATCTCGTATTCCGCGATGGACTGTCGGATGGCTTGTCTGCGTCCGTCTCTAGTTCGCCTTCCGAGGTCATATCTGTGGTGGTCGCACTGGAAATACTCGAGTTCGATGGCGATCGGCGGGGTGAGCGACGGTGTTGGGTCTTTGGTGTAGCGAGCGTGTCCTTCTCCAGACTCCGCTGTGATGCTGACGCCGAGCGCTTGTCTGCTGACACCCTAATTTCGTCATCCCCAGCTGCAGGCATCGGCTGCTCCCTCTTTCGCGATCGCTTGCCACCCATGAGGGCGCGGAACTGGCGGAAGGGCATGAAAGCACTAAACTGCCCCTGCTCGTTGTAGAAGCATGCTACCACCCATCTTTTCGGCGCTGACAGTGCTGTGTAGACCACTCGCACCACCGTGACAGCGCTATCAATGATCGCCTCTGCTAGTCTTCGGTGGAGTCGCCAGCTGCTGCGCTGCTCTTCCGTGGCATGCTTTGACAGTAAAGGAGCCCTCTCGTCCTCCTCTTGCGCCTCCTGCTTAATCTCCGCGTCGTTCGCGCTATCTGCTTCGTCCTCCGTCCGCGCTCGCCCGGCCCGAGGGACCTTCTCGTCCAGCTTCTCCGACAAACGGTCCGGGTTTGTGGTGATGTCGCGCTCATCGCTCTTGCTCTCGCCCTCGGGATCGGCGGAGCTTCCCGTCCTCGAGCGCGAGGGAGGGGTCGAAGGTGGAGTTGAGGCAGGAGTGCCGCTGAAGCCAGAAAGGATGTTGAGGCTGTTCATTGCCCGCTGGACTCCAAATGCGCGCACCGTGACTGTTCCGGCGCGGTAGTCACCCAAGTATGGCTATATGGGATCGTGACTGGTATAGCCTGGGAGGAAGAGGTCTCTCTACGTCGGCATCTGGTGCAGTACGTGAGGCATGTGGGAGTCTGTAGGAATTGTGCAGCCTCGGGTGGCTGGCTGATCGAAGGATCGCTTTCGTATGGCAGCTACGGCCGATGCATGAGGTTGCGGTAGGACTGATCAAAGTACCTGTCTAATGAGCGACAATGCCGACCGTGATCGTACCCCATGAAACGTTATCCGTCTACAGCAATGGCGATGGTGGAGGCTAACATGATGTACATAGGTGCAGCTGTTATGTCACCAAGTTGTGCAGGAGGTCCGAGCGTCGAGAAATGTGCAACAGAAGCGAGTCATATCAAACAACTTACATGAATGTACTACTTTACTGACTCCACCATTGATCTTCATATCCAAGAAGAACTACTCATGACAGTGATAGTCTAAACGAAAACGTCTGCACAGCTCAAAGAACGCTCACCAGCGTCACAGCGTCAACCTCCCTGGCTTGAAAGGGATAATCTTCTGGACCAGATCGACGTCCACGATCTTGCCCGTATAAGGCGTATGTCCTTGCTGTTGCCACCGCCTCAGGACACACCATGCCGTCCGCGGTCAATTCCTTCGGCGCAACACCCAATCTCGCCACCTTTCTCAAAGCCAGCAAGAACAACTCCATCGAATCCGGCATCGAACTTCTCGTCAGCCTGCTTCAACGTCGCCAAATCCGCAACTCACGACAATGCGCTCTCGCCACAGCTCACTTGCTTCTCCGAGTAATCGGTGCAGAACGCGTCCGCGATGTCCAGGTGCTCATCAAACGCGTCCGCAGCGTGGGACGCCGCCTGATCTCTGCCCAGCCACGGGAGATGGCAGTCGGTAACATCGTGCGCCGAGTGCTGGGTATCATCCGGGAAGTCGCCGAGGAGGCACCGACAGAGCCGGAAAGCGAAGTGGCGAGTCCGTCGAGTGGTGTAATGCGAGAGCTGCATCGACCGGCGCTCAACTCGACGATCTCGAGCTTTAGCCCGCTGCATCACAGCTCAGCATTTCCAACCTCGTTCCATTCCCGGTTTGCATCTGGAGACTCGAGTAACGATTCAACGCCTCTAACGCAATCCTTCTCGGATTTGACGTTGGCGGAGCAGCAGCAGCAACGTCCGGCACTGGCAGCTGCCCACGCAGGCTCGCTCTTCGGCCTCTTCCAACAACCTGGCTCTGCGCGGAACACACCACCGGTCACAGGCAATTCAACTCCCATACCTTCAACACCTACGAAGAACAAAACGATCCCGAACCAGTCCGCCACAGAGTCGATCGATCTCAAATCCGAAATTTTGTCCTCGATCCGCGAACTTCTGGACGAACTGGATGTGGTCGATTCTCAGATCGCGGAATCAGCACTCGATCACATACATTCGGGCGAAGTCATCTTGACAAATACTAGCAGCCAGACTGTGCAGCGCTTTCTCGCAGCTGCGGCACGAAAGCGGAAGTTCACTGTAATTGTAGCGGAGACGTGGCCGAATGATCATCTGGCGACTCACAGTACGATCGTCAATGGTGGGAGGCCGAATGACGGATCTGGAGAGGTAAGTCTGTTATCACTTGACGAAGCACACCTATACTGATACGATGCCAGACCGACGAGTCCTTCAAGCCCCTGACTGCACTCGGCACCACAGTCATACTGATACCAGACTCCGCCGTTTTCGCCCTGATGTCCCGCATCAACAAGGTCATCTTGGCACCACATACCGTTTGTCCCGTGACTTCGGCGTTCCACCGCGACAGTCACTGACGACTTTCACAGGTTCTAGCCAATGGCTCACTCCTCGCCGCATCAGGCAGCAGCACTATCGCACTTGCCGCCCGCGCACATCGTGTGCCTGTGGTGGTGCTCAGCGGCATCTACAAACTCTCACCAGTCTATCCATTCGATACTTCCGAGCTGATCGAATGGGGCGATCCGAGTAAAGTCGTACGTCCTTCCAGTGACAGCTGTCAATAACACCGTTACTGACGACAGAACAGATCGATTACGCAGACGGTGAGCTGGTCGACTCTTTGACCGTCTCAAACCCGATCTTCGACCACGTGAGCGCCGACCTGATCGATCTATACATCACTAACCTGGGCGGACATGCGCCGAGCTATCTGTACCGAATCGTAGCAGACCACTACAGACCGGAGGATGTAGACCTCATCAGCAAAGCATAGCGTATCATACATCGCTCTGATACCCAGATGATTACGTCCATATCGTTCATACAGCACTGGCGTAAACATCTTTTCCATCAACGTTACCCGCCATATGCCGCAAATCCTCTTAGCTTACCGCCGCCGCAGCAACCAAACTGTCAATTCCACTACTCTGACTAGCCATATTCGCATCGAACAGCGGACCCTGCCAGTCTGGTCCTCTCTCCGCGCTCCCTTCACGATCACTGTTCCAGATGCTATCCGCATTCTTCTGCAAGAACGTAACGTAATTCCCATCCGACCTCACACTTTGCAGCTTCGCCAGATTCCGCACAAACACGCCCTTGAACTGTGCTGCGGTGGCGTCCGGCGGGCCGGAATATCCTGGCTCGGTTAGGATGCCGGTGTCTGTGAGGTGTAGCAGCGCGCCGTGAGCGATCGAGTCCGCGGTGTCGAGATATGAGGAGTCGGAAGTCAGGTGGTAGAGCTCCACCAGGCCGCCTAGAATGGTGCCTTGGTTGTAGGTCCACACTGTTGTGTGACTCCCCGGCGTGCAGGTCGACGGGTCTAAGCCGTCCACGAACAAATTGTCGAAGTTCAGGAGGCCGGATTGATGGATCAGCCAGTCCGCTTGATTGACAGCGTAGGTGCGGTAGTCTGTGCCGTCGTTTAGGCTCCGATTTGCGAGGCTTGCGGTGACGTCGAGGAAGAGCTCGTTGTTTATCGAAGCGATATAGTCGCGGTCTTTGCTCCACCATTGGCCGCCACAGGTTGCGTCTAGGCCTGTGGTGAGGTCTTGGAAGATTGAGCGCGCGGTGGAGAGGTAGTTGATGTCATCGGTGATGTCGAAGGCGGCGATCCAGGCGAGGGCCCACCAGGCTTCGTCATCTGTTGGGAAGGGTTAGATGCGTTCCATGGTAAAGGGGAGGGCGAATATACCATAGTAATCGTTCAGCCACGTGCCGCCATTGGACGCTGGAGCCGAACTGTAGCTGATCTCAAAGTAGTGCGTGGCAGTAGGCACGAAGTTCTCGTCGACAGACGCAAGGTCCGCGAGTGCGGTCAATGCATTCGCCGAATTCCACCAGAGGTCTTGCCATAGACCGTTCGAGGAGTCGTACCAGTTCTGATTGAGCACGTCTGTAGCATTGAGTGCGTTGCTGATGTAGTCCGAGCGAGAGGCTGCACGGACAGCGAGAGGAAAGCTTGAAAGGAGTCCGAGTATCACACGTGACTTGGAGAGCGTTTGTGGCGCCATGAAGTGTCTTGAGTGGCTGTGCGACATGCAAAATGTGTTGGAAGGAAATGCACAGAATTGATCCTCATCAATGCAGCATTGACAGGACGGCAGTGAGGACTTGATGGGAGAAGGACATTGATATGCTCACCCGTTCATCACCATAACGACTGATCGTCACAGTCAAGCCTCGATCGAGAGAGTGCACGCAAGATACTCTCGCCTCGTCACCGCGCCCATTGATCGACATTGCTGCCGTCACGCCGGAGAACAGATCTTCGACGAGGTCGCAAGAAGTGGTACCCGGAGGCCAAGTGACGTTCACGCGCAGTAGCCCCTACGCAGCGGCTGCTGATGGGTAACGCAGACACTGAAGTGGGCTTCACGATATTTCCGATGTCTAGTACAGTGGACCGCGGGCGCTGCATTTCGATGGTAGCTTCGTCAGGACTAAGGAAAAGCTACTCGTGGCTTGGAGCGCGGTGGAGAGACAAAGCCGGTGATGGAGGAGTGAAGTCATACAAACCTGGCAATCGCAACTGATTTGCGTAGAGTATGCCCGAATTCTCGCAATCAATGCCATCAGCCTGACGGTAGAGGTGACGTTCTCGGTCTGATGCGACAGTCCAAGTCGTGGAGGGATCCGGGTAGCTGGCAAACCATGACAGCGCCTTCGGCGCGGCTTTGTTGATGGTGATCAGATCGGCTTTTGAGCTAGCTTGTACTCCTAGAAGATACAAGTGACGCTCACGATGGCGAATCATGGCCTCGGTCGTCGCATGCATGTCCACCGAGAGCATTTGTCCAGAAATGCAAATTGCATGTTAACTAGAATCCCCCAGTTGATCGACACGCGCCGACCCGCGGCCGTTGCCGACTCCTGCTTGGGCATTCGAACGGTCCACTCTCGACACGAAGAATCCGTCGTTTGGGACATCGTGTGAGCTCGACCAACCCCGCTTCGAAAACACCTTCACCGCCTGCAAACGTAAGCTGCATCACTGTTCGCGGTACGACACCCAGGATCAGACTCGCTGCTTCAGGAGCACTTTCTAGACCTGCTCTTTGACGTGGAGATGCGGTGATCTGGCTGTTGGGTGGCTTTGACTCGGCTCTGCAGACACTCCAAGAGGATTCAGGGTGCCCAGTGAATCACGCTGCGTCAAGCTGTCGTACAAGACCCTGTTCTCGAAGCCTCTACGAAGGGGAAACCATGAACGACGGACGAGCCGGAGCCAACACGGCCGTCCGTGGCTTGAAAAGAGCAGCAGAACCCGCGATCTCTCTAGACTGCAGCGGTCAAGCGTGCGATCAAGGAGCTTCAGCCAGAAATGCTGCTATATTACGGATTGGACTGTGTCATGGAGATTACCCCGATCGTGGCTGGCTCCGATTCAATTCTCCATTGGTGCTTGGTGCCATCATACAACGTGCGAGATGATCAGGGCATATGATTGAACAACTTGACTACGGAACACGGTTGGACAGCGCACGTAAAGCAGTAGGTCGAATAGCTTTGTCTCATTCGTCTCGCCTCCCAAATATCTCACCCATGAAATCTCATTATGCGTGCTGCACCGTTCTTCACGCACAGGCACTGGCCGTCTAGCCATTACTGAAGTACAGACGCCCAGGGGCCTGAATTCGTAACTTACCTTCAGATTTCCTGCTGCGCAATGCATGAATTGTTGACCTTCCGATGCGTCGTCAGCAGCGCTTCCAAGAGGTGGACTGCCAATACGCAATACGACGAAGCCCTGGGCAGTCCATGGCGTTGGCGATGTTTCGGACCATATATACTGTAGCGAAGGCCACGTGGGCAAAGTCAGTCTTATAAGTGGTCCTCCAGGATCTGGGGTGAATTTGAGCGCCTGAAATGCTGCCTTACGGGCTAGCAAACAGCACCGGACGAAAGACGACACTCACATACCGTGCAGTACAAGTCGACATGGACCTACAGCTGGAAAGTCTTCTGGCCGCCAGCGTATGCTACTGGATAGCCTGGAATACTGGGAGGAGCATTGTGGCCTGGTAGTGTCAATGATGCCTAGCACCAGTCGACCGCCGAGACCTCGATCCACCCCAAGACCACAGCTGCCACGTCCGACCCTCTTCGAAGCCAAGTCAGAAACAACAACCCGATTGTACTGGATCCCTTATTTTCGCGACAGCGAGAGCTATGCTTGCCCGCTTGTGAAAGTTTCTTCGGACGCTTTTCCTTTGGCAGTGGCGATGGCTGTGGACTGCGATCATGGCAAAGGCTTGGAAACTCGACTACACCTCAGTGGCATCCATGCAGCCCACGTGTTAACCACTTGCTCGCCACTGCTGTCTTGATATAAGACATCTTGTCGCAAGCTGCGTGGTCTGCGTTCACCATTCAACCTCTTTCTCAAACTCGCCCTACGATCCCCGCCGTGGCCGCCTTACCCCAGTTCACCTATGTCTTCGCCCTCGGCATTGTCTTCGCGTTTCTAGACGCGTGGAACATAGGGTTAGTAAGCGATGTTGCTGTGCACAGAATGCGTTGAAGCAGCAGAAGGCTTGCCGCAGAAGCCTGACTTCGGGTCGCCTGAACGTTCAACGCACCTCCACACTTGTGCGTCCGTCCGCGAGCTACAGCTAACAGGATGCAGGGCGAATGATGTCGCAAACGGTGAATTCCCTTGCGTGCTGAAGAGCTACAGGGCAAGTGAACAGCATGCTGACACTGCGTAGCCTTTGCGACTTCGGTCTCTTCGAGATCGTTGACTTTGGTTCAGGCCATGACTATTGGTATACATTTCTTGTCTTGCTTCGTAGCGCTATCGAAGAGCTGACAGTGTGTGAAGGTGTTATCATGGAATTCACTGGAGCCGTACTTGCTGGGTATGCATCCCTTTCACGACCGTGTGCGAGCATCTCATAACGTATCGCAGATCTCGAGTTACTGGTACGATCAAGAACGACATCATTGCCATCGAGGCTTTCGAGATTGCGCCGAGTGTGCTTATGCTGGCTATGCTGTGCGCCTTGATCGGTAGCTCAACCTTCTTGACATTGGCGACGAAGATTGGAATGCCAGTGTCTACGAACCACTGCATCAGTAAGTTCACATGCTGTCGCGATGGTCATGCACTTGCTAACAAGTGTTCAAGTCGGTGGGATCATTGGCGTGGGCTTCGCTACAGTCGGCGCCAACGGCATCGATTGGTCTTGGGAAGGTGTAAGCCAAGTCTTCGCTGCATGGGGCATTGCCCCGTGCATCTCCGGCATCTTCGGTGCGATCCTCTTCACCTTTACCAAGTACGGAGTCATGAAGGCCAAGAACCCTTTGCTAGTCGGCATGATCACAGTACCATTCTTCTACGCCCTTACCTCCGGCATTCTGACGATGCTGATCGTCTGGAAAGGCGCAGCAAGCCTCGATCTTGACGACTGGGGCATTACGCCGACCGTCGGCACGATCATGGGTGTCGCAGTGGGCGTTGCTCTGCTGTCTTGCATCTTCCTGCTCCCATACATCCACGTCAAGCTGGTCAGGGAAGATTGGAAGCTCAAGACCTGGGACATCATCAAGGGACCGCTGCTTCTGAGGCGGCCTGCTGCAGGTCCGCTGCCAGATGGTCACATGCTGGTGCCAGACTACTATGCCGGCCATGCTACGCACGAGAGCATTGCCACTGACGCCGCGATGCATAACGCGAGGCGTGACGAAGAAAGTGCTCGGAGCGAGTCTAATAGCGGTTCTGACGAGAAGAGCGCCGCTTTGTATGCTCCTCAGACCGACATCGCCACGACTGTCCCCACCGTGGCTCCAGCCGAAAATATCATCCCCGTCCAGCGCAAGTGGTACGAGCCTCTCCAGCTGCTTCAAAGCGCCAAATAGTTCTTCTTCCGCGGTGTGATGATTGATGTCGTCGACGAACAGAAGGCTACCAGCGAGCCCAAGTTTCTGCAGCGTCTGCTGCTCGGCAAGAATCTAGACAAGAAGCATGCCATCGTCGAATACCATGATCTTAAGGTCGAGCACCTTTACTCCTTCCTGCAGGTCATGACAGCAGCTACGGCTGCATTCGCACATGGTGCCAATGACGTGTCGGTAGGTGCATCTCGTCTCAGTTGCTCTGTTCATGGTCTTGCTGACTATGACAGAACGCTATGGGCCCGTTAGCAGCAATCTACGGTGTCTGGCAGACCAATACTACTGGTGAGGACTCGGAGGTCCCTATCTGCATCCTAATCTTCGGTGGTGCAGCGATCGCCATTGGCCTATGGACATACGGTGCGTCTATGCTATTGTCTATGACTTCGATACCACGACTGACAGTAGCAGGCTACAACCTCATGCGCAACCTCGGTAACCGCATCACCCTCCACTCTCCATCGCGAGGCTTCTGCATGGAGCTGGGTGCTGCCTTGACAGTGGTGATGACTACCCGTTCATCACTGCCCGTTAGCACCACTCAATGCATCATCGGCGCGACGGTTGGTGTTGGGCTGTGTGCTGGAGACGTGAAGGCGATCAATTGGAGGATGGTGATCTGGGCGTACGCCGGCTGGTTCATCACGCTTCCTTGCACTGCGCTGATATCGGGCTGTTTGTTGGCGTTCGTTATCAACGCTCCATCGTGGGCCGCGCCGTTGTAGAATATGTCGAGGTGCTCATGATATAGAGAGGGGCGTGAAGAGTGACGGTGCGTGGGTAGGCTGATGATAGATCGTATCAAGTCTGATCGCAGAGTGACTCAATCCTCCGATCATTCGATCCATTATCGGTCCTTTCTGGCTGCTAAGTATCTCAATTACTTCCGCACCGCGACGTGATACACAGCTTCAAAACGACTAGACAAATCATACGACAAGCGAGACACCCATCCCCCCCAACCAACAGCTGATAGGCGTCGACCATCTACCTCCTGTGAGGTCAGCAGTCACGCCATGGCGAATGGGGAAAGAAGTAAACATGTCGCACAAGACCTAGTCAAGCTGGCGAAGCTCGCAGCTTTGGTGGCTCAGGTTGCCGCAAGGAGAGCTGTCATGTCAACGCGTTGCACCATAGTTGGGACCGAGCTCTACCGCGCAAGCAGCGGTGCACACTGTCCTGGTCAATCACACTTGAATATCACGAGTGATCTTGTCAGTTCTGATGAGTCCGATTCTTGCTACGATCGCAACACTCCAGGCAAGGATAGAAGTGGATGGAAATTGTCATCAGTTTACACAGCCTGGAGCTTAAAATGCCTTGAATTGACCCCATATTGCCGAATATGATGGAGATAAACATCGCGTTCCGCTCGCAAACACCAGCCCCTCTCATCGCGCAGGGTCAATTACTCCCACCGCCGCCCCTATGAACTTGCTCTCTCTCGTCTCAAGATCCTCTGCGATGAGTTCCGCA
>JAVRRP010000936.1:0-12731 GCA_036872775.1 Oleoguttula sp. CCFEE 5521 | reverse complement strand
GAATCCGCGGTTTTCGGGATTTTCCGTTTTGGCCGTTTTGGCCGGTTGCTAGATTCAGAGCTCCGTATCAAGTTTGGCCAATGGGAGGAACGGCAAGCTTTGTAGGATAGCTCAGTACGTCTGGCATGATACATCTACGGTGAACAAGCGCATCTTTCCCAAGACCGCGGCTGCTCTGCATCCCGGTTGCTTTGGCAGTCATTTAGACTCTCGCTAAATCATTGCCTCACTTCGGACCTTGGGTGGAAGCGCGGTAATGAGGTTGTTCATGGTGTTCTCCATCATTTTCCTGACTACATCTTCCGAATCTAACAGCATTTATGCCTTGCGATGCCGATCGAAAACTACTGATCAATGTCCTCGTAGCTGATCTCTCGACCCGTTCTTTCCTCGTTTGCCACGGTATTCGTTGTGGATTTCATGAAGAAGAGACTTCAATAACACACCAGCATAAGCATCGTCTTTTGGGAAATATCGACCCTACTCCACGGTGTAGGTGACCAACTAATTGTGCGTCGCAAAGACTCTCACTGGGTTCCCGGTTCATGTGTTGACCCATGCGGGCGTTTCATCCATCCCGCGGAACGTGACCGTAACCGATATTTCTAAGGTCGTGGAACGTATCTCGATCCCGGAGCCGCTCCATATGCACTCTCTGCGCCATGTTTCGACTACACAGCCGGCGTACTCACTTCAGACCGCTGTACTATGTACCTTGAAGCCACAAAGATCTAATTCTGGATCACATAGTTCACTAGCAATATTGTAAACCCTACCTTCGCGTGAACATCGACAACGATCTCGCCTACCTCTTGTGAATGTAAGTGAATGGATATAGAAGCCGTGGGATCTTCACCATGCAGGCAGGCAACAGGAAGCACCCATTACATTGCACTATATAACGCATGCACGATGGCGTTCCGTCCCATGCTGTGGTAGCCGACTAACGCCAAGATGTGGGGGGCTTTTCCACGCATCGATGGGTTGAGCATGTTCCTTGGCGTCTCGCTGAAGGCCTTGGCCCTAACGCATCCGCTACGTCGTAGATCTACGCCCCTTTACGCAACTAGGGTCTCGGTACGCTGTATCTCGCGGTCCATACCGGAAAGTAACTTTCGAGGTGCGGCGCTCTCTGTGACCCGGAGCTTTCTGGACCTCTCTACTGCATTCGAACGTGGACGCGATTCCGTTACAGCCTATCGTTCCGCCAGAAGTGGAGCTAATATCAAAGGAACAGCTTGCCGGTAAGGGCCAGGGAAGAAAGGCGGCTTGGGACGCAGACATTGACCGCTCCACGCAGCGTACACAGATTGTGAGCATGGCAGATCTGGAAGGGCGCATGAGCGAGTTGTTGCGGGAGAGGAAAGACGCACAAGAAGAGAAGCGGGGTTGGGAGGCATTCATCACGAACAAACGAGAGTGTTTAAGGATATTCTCGTTCACGCGGCATTACCAGGAGCGATTACGAGCGGAGCAGCAGAATTATACGAGGGAATTATTGGAGACGGAGAGACGATTGGTGGAATGTGAGGCAGCCATCGAGGGTTTAGAGACGGTGGCACAGCGGGCAGAAATGAAGCGCGTGGAGGTGTGGGAGCGGCACATTCAGGAGATGCAGAGTCGGATTGCAGAGCAACGGGAGCAGATCGAGAGGTTCCGAGTGGAGGAGACAGGGCGGCGAGCACGGTGGGAGGTAATGCGAAGGGGTGGGTGAGCGTAGGGAGGGGCATGGAAGACGGGAAGGAGTTGTAAATGCTGTGACTTTCAGAATGCAATGTTATACCACGACTATGATTTTCCACGATTCCTACGAAGTCCACTAAAGCGTAGGGTATCATAGACATCAGATGAACGCAGCTTCTAACGTCCATCCCCGCGTCGTGGGACACCCACCGTGGTGGGATGCAAACGCACCTTTCACATAACATCTCAGAACACATTCATTTTCAGACTAGATTTTGATTAGCACCATGATCCTTATCATACTGCGCACCATTCCTACCGACTTTCGTGCTGAACGGTTAAGACAGTGCTCGTGCATTCGCTATCCAAGTGTGTACATCGAAATGTGCGAAATCTTCACGATGTACTGTAGCTTCTTTGGACTCACAGCAAGAAGAGTCAGGGCACTCGATTGGAATCGGCATGAGAAGAACATATACGCAAAGATCACGCACTGGTTTGAGCTGATCGCAAAGGTGGTACAAGACCCGGACATCTTGGCAGAGAACGTGTACAACATGGACGAGACAGGAGTCATGCTTTCCATGCTTGGTTCCGTCAAGGTTCTCGTATCAAAAACTGACACGCGAGACTATCGGGGCGCGCGAGTGAAGCGCACCATGGTGACTGCAATCGAGTGCATCAGTGCTGATGGTAGGTACTTGACGCCTATGGTCATCTGGGCTCATGGCCTACCAAGATCGATACCCGCTGCAGGAGTACGCGGAGAGGAGTGTGCTGACCACATGGAAGATGTCGTACGAGCAGGTGCGCACTGTCAAGCCGGAGGCGGCGAGGCTCCCGGACCAGTGGGCTTGCCTGGCCCCTAGCGAGATATCTTACGACTTAGTCAAGACATATAATGAGAGGTCGGAGCGCGTCGAAGATCAGGAAGAGTGCGAGGCCATCGCTACAGACGAGCTCTCGTTCCAGGACTCAGTCGGAGTGCTGTAGCAGTACTCGCTAGTAAGCAATACCGAGGAGACTGGCAGCTTCGCCGTTCACGCGGTTGTGCATAACTGGAGTCTGTACAACATCGTTGATGAACAAGTGAGAGAACGGTTGTGCGTGCGAGCGTTTCGTATGGTTGCGGAAAGTGTCCCTCCGTCGAGTGATCCGGATGACTTGCAGGCGGCCCGAAGACTCCTCCCACATGCGCGAATGGCTGCGACAAGGTACGGTAAGATGGAGGAGGTGACCGGTCTTGAGCTAGAGCTTCATTAGGTCGCTTCTTTCATACAAAATTGGGAGAGCACACAAGAAGTGGAGATCCTGTTCCTGAGAGCGCTGCGAGGGAAGGAGGAGGCGCTGGGAGCGAAGCACACGTCGACTCTCCAGACCGTCAACAACCTTGGTATCCTCCACATGGATCAAGGCAAGCTGAAGCAGGCAGAAGAGATGTACGTGCGAGCGCTGAGAGGGTATGAGGAGGCATGGGGAGCGAAGCACACGTCGACTCTCAACACCTCCGTTGAGAGAAGGAGAATGCATCAATGTCTATTTCAACGTCATGCGAAGGACTCGCAGTGCGTAAGATCGTATCTCCCCTGTGACATGCTCAGTAGCATACGGGAGGGGTCCACTTTGAGAAACAGTAGCACGACCGACATGTGCATAAAGCGCGGCGTGACTATACTCTATCGGCGCGCAAAGTGGCGAAGAAACTTCCGCGATTCACGGTTAATAAAGAGAATGCGCTGCCGTGGAGTCGTGTGTGATGGAAGTGGAAGTACCTACTAGCGCGTGGGCTGGGTAGGGAGCTCTAGCAGGTCGGGACTGAGTGTAAGCGTGACAGTGTTTTGACTCCAAAGTGTTTCCAAGTAATGGCGATCTTCGAGATCGGAAGATGGGGAATCAAAGCTTTGCCGTAGAGCCGAACCTAATCTGCATTGATCGCACATAGAATCGTCCTAGTGGTAATCTCCAAGTGGGTCAGGCGAACGACTACGCGAGCGTGAATATCGAGTCATTGTCCCAATCACAACTACTCTCGCCCTTAGCATGGCATCGCCGATTGATAACGACAACGCAAACTTACAGGAGCCAATACAACTCGAGCACAACACAGTAAGGCGGCAGCTCCGTACTACGGGAACTTATACTGCCAACGCTTTGAACGACGTCCGCAGGCAAGATGAGCGTGCGCTATGCAGTCAAAGTCGCGAGGTCGCGTAAAGTAATTCGAATTGAAGCCCAGCACTTTGACCGGAGACTTATGAGTGCCATGATTGGCCTCTATGTTAGCGCCTTCATCCTAAGGTTAATCTATTTCGTCATCACGCCTTAAGTAAGACACAGAGCTTCGTTGTCTGCACTAAGACGAGGCCCCTAGGGAATCGACAGGAAAGTAACCGTTTTCATCTCCAGTCCAGACCTTCGGCATGATCCGCTGCGCCCTCGAGAGCGTTGTCCAGTCACTCGCGTCGCCACCTGCTCTTGGGAAGAATTCTACTATCCGTCTCTTTTCCTGCTTCGACCACGAAGAAATGGGTTCGACCTTTCGTACAGGGTGCGGACAACATCATGCTTACATGCAATGTTCGTGGACTGTCATGTCTGCCTTCATCAGAGGCGTCCTTGACTTAGACTAGAACAAAGGCGGTCGATCTCGGCAGGCGGCGATGGTGGCTGCGAGACAAGGACAAAGTCGCCCTCGAGTGATGATCGAGTCGACGCACGCGGCGAGGTTGAGCCTGCGCGACAGGACAGTGTGGTCTCGGTCTTGACGGTGGCGGTGGAATTCGAGTGCGCCGCGGAAAACTTCATTGTCGACTCGTCGTATTGCAAGTAGCACCCATGCTGTCTCGCCATCCTCAGACCGAGCCAGATGCAGCGCTCAGCACGTGCGACTTCCTTGTCGGCATCGTCAAGCGCGCGAGATCCGTCATCGTCTTCCATGCCAGCGAACCAGTCTGGGGAGAAGTACCATTGCGCCCACACTAGACCTCGTATTGAGTAGTCCTCATGCAGCGGCTTGCCACCCGTCGGGAACACACCCTGACGAGCGAAGAGCTCAATCCGGGATGTTATGGGATATATCGCGGCAGTAGCGTTGAGGAACTCAGCACAAGCGGACCAGTCCATTCGGGACTCGTCGATCAAGTGAGTGAGTGTCTGCAGCAGCGGGTCGTTGGATTGGAAGCGAGAGCGAAGTGTGTGGACAGCAGAGAGCCAAGTGAGTGATATATGGACGAATGGAAGCAAGTCTTGGATGTCGGATTTTGAAGGTCGACGCCGTACCACCGTATTGATGGCAGTGTACAAGAACTCCGTGACAAAGGAAACCGGCCGTAAGGAACGCGAAAGATCGATGAAGGTGTCGAGAACGTAATTCTTTGGAGCGGAAACAACAGAGCGATTGACGTGAATTTGGTAGTTGAGAGCGTTGTCGAACATCTGGCGGTAGTGATTCTCGGGTGCGCCAAAGCTGAGAACAGCGGAGATGCTGGTGACCACAAGATGCACGCCATAGGAAGCGATCTTAATGCTTGGCTGCTTGTCCAGTAGTGCGAGTGCGATGTTGCCGCCGCGAGTGGTGATCTGCTCAGACTGTCCAGCGAAGACCTGAGCGTGAAAGCAAATCGACATGGCCTCTGCAGAGTGGCTGCTATTCTTGAGAGCCTGGTCGTCTTTCAAGATCGGAGCGCAGAGTGTGGTGAGGGACTCCCTAGCATTGTAGAACGGAATAACCGAAGTAAGCGATCTAGAGTAGTAGTAAAGCTTGCAGAGTGAGGGACGCTGCAGGATCCCGAGGTGGTGATAGAGTCGGCCCACTGCAGGGTGCCTGTCAGATGCCATCTGGTACCAGCTTCGCGCAACATTACCCCATGCACTATGCGACTCCTTGTCCTCTTCGATCGCCATGCGGTAACGAGCAAGGTCTCCGAGGCACTCAGTCCAGGTATCAGTGAAGCTAGGCACCGTCTCCAGTAGTAATGCCATCATCTGGTATGCAAGGTAGATGAACGAAAGCATGTACTCCTGCGATTGAGGCCGACGGTGACGAAGGACCTCAAGAAACGCATGCATGCCGTGCTTCCACATCCTGGTTGGCATGCAGTATTTCGTAGCCAGTCCCCGCAGTGCTAGAGTGGCAGCTGGATGCTGAGTGGCCATAAGGAAGTCATGGTGCTCATAAAGCAAAGTGCGATGCAATGCAATCAGTCCCTGCCACTGCTCTGCACTGAGCTTCCCCTGCAGGTCAGCAGCCTTCTGATTGTCAATGTTGACGCACTTTGCTTCAACCATGACCAATCCGGCGTAGATCCCCTTCACCTCCACGGCAAGTTGCTCCCGAGAAATGGGAATGGTCTCCGGCTGAGACCGAAGCACAGTCACGGACTGATGAGTGACTGGCAAGCTCTTCTTGCCTCGACCAGAAAAGCCGACTTCGGAATAATTCATCCCGCTATACACTTGGTGGTGATCAGCCTCATCGCGTGTCAGGAAAGCATGCTCCTGTTGTGGATTTTGTGGTGCAATGCAGTCCATAGTGCCATATCCTGAGTCACGTTGGACCATGAAGTCAAGTGCCTGCTTCTTGTTGAGCGCGACGCCAGCACTTACCCCATATCTCCCAGGCACATTACCGCCTGGCTTTACAGGTGTAACGTGCGATGTAACACGAGCGAGGGATCTACGATGCGGTGCAGCACTACGTTGACCATAATTTGGACCGAAGCCCCGCTCACAGCTGGGTGACCTCTTGAATGCCTTACACTCTGGCTCGTCATCCGCACGACGCTTGCAATTTTCGCGGAGAACAAGCGGGAGTCCATTTGTGTTTGCACCGTCCAAGTCAGGTGGCGTTTCCGTGCGAAGACGAAGGTAGCCAAGGTTGGGTGCTTCATGCGAAGAGTCCCGGGAGACCCGGCTACCACGAGAGGCGTTCGAGGACGGCGTATACTCAATGCGAGGCTTGTCTTGCATCATAACAGGACTAGAACTTGTTGAGTGGTAAGAAGTATCGTAGTCATGCGCGCCCATTTCGCCATTACTATATACGATTGTCAGCTAGGCTACATGCTGTGACCAAGCACGCTGACTCTATGAGAGGTCGTCGATGACAGGCCACAGTAGCGGCGAAGGAGAACGGAATCTGATGACTCACTTGATTGCGTGACGTATGGGAAAGTCCGGAGCGGCCGCACCGGTACAGCCAACGCTGGGCAGACGATCTGCTCCATCACGTGGATGCCTTTGCTCGGAATATTCCCGTGTGATGGCATCCGTATCGTGTGTAGTCGGACGTCCACCCTGGTGACGAAGCCATGTCTGCTCGTTGGGCATGCTCAAGAGACGAGCAGTCTAGCGCCTGAAGCTCGTATGTTTGGCTGCACGTCCGTCAGCACTGATGTATGGTCCAGCGGCATGAGAGTAAGAACCGACTCACGAAGACCTATGTTGCAGTGGCTGAATACCTCACTAGTAAACACATAGGACTGTGTTGCCTAGGGTTGATGGGACGTACTGGCGCCTCGTCGCGGAGTGGCCGGTAAAATCAGCGCGTGATGCAGTGTTGCCCACAGGTCATGGAGGGCGCTGGAAAACTATTTGAACGACATAAAACGATAGATCGGTCTTTCTTGCGAACTATCGTGGCGCTCATCAAAATACCATCGCATGCAAGGCTGTATCAAAGCACGGGTGGTGCCGTTGCTTGCCTTGGTGAGGCCGCCCGCATTCAATCGCCTCGTTTTGGCGCAATTATAACGCGTTTCCAGCCTTGTCCGCAAGTTGCCGTCGTTATGCCCCGCCAGTACAGGGTCTATTCCTCTCCCGCATGATCCTTTGACATCGTCTGATGAGCAACAGGCCCAAAGAGGGCAACTAGTGGACCGTTGGAGGCAAGAACGGCCTCAAGAAAGCTCACATATCGCCTGGGGGGTGTCATGGAAAATGCAACGAAGCGTGGCCCCAATGACTGACATCAAGTACCTGCAAAGCCGGGCGTGCAGATACAGTGTGCCGTCTCCATGCGTAAGGACAACTTTGCCTGACGGCATTTGGGAGCTCGCCTCTCAGGTATGATACATTTTACAGCACTGAGGTAGCCGAGGACCGGCGTGATTTTGCGGTCTCGTTTTACATTCTCCAGAGTAATGGTGTATGTGCATCGAGCCAATCTCGCAAAAGGACAGCCAGAAAGTCGATGAGTTGCGGCTCACGGTGTAGAAAGTCGAATGTTATTATACAAGGTTCACCTAGTCAAGTTCTCCTCGCAATGAGCCGGAGAACCATTCCGGTGGGTGCCCATGCCTTCGCACCGCGGCGCACTCTATTGGTCAAAGACAAGCATTAAGACACCGTACGCACATCGATCGGCTGATGGACCCGGATCATTCAGACAGGCGACTATGCATGGGCCATCACACGCCCAGTCACACGGCTCGTGATGGCGCGTGAACATTGCACAGGGATCCGCGGAATACGCGAGATTCGCAAGACCGCGCCAATCCTTCAGAGGCTGTCTGTCCTTCCTGCCGTAAGGACCAATTGCACGACGCTACCACACAGTACAAGGAGCACTAGCGCAGCCGACCCACCGCTCCCCGGGATCTTTTATTGACTCCAAGCCTCTGCAATATGGTTTAGCACCTGGACTGGCGACAACGTGATGTTGGTGGTCGCTTGCGAGCGCCCACGGACAATGCTAGGGGCAAGTTTCAATCTGGCCATGGTGACGATATCATGATAGGGCGGCCTCAGTAGAGCTCTCTGCGTTGTCATTTGCCTTCTTCCCCGGAGTCGGTACCCTCGCCATCCCTCGTGAGAACCAGCATACCCGATTGTCGTCACGGAGCAGGCACAGTTACAGACGAAGGTACGTTCTTTATCGGTGAAGCACGACATAGCACGTCTGACTATCTGACTTAGATCGAACGAGAATCAAGCAACTGATCCAATTCCCGAAATTGACTTGGCATGTCCGCGGCGTTGGCACGCTGGCGACTCGTCGGGAGCATCTCAATTTCGGCGTCAAATGGGATCTTCGCTAGAACGTCCCAGACATTGATCCGGTCGTGTCTCCCAAGCCGAGCGGAACGCGATTCAACGAGACCCCGCCTGTCGACTCGCTTCCACTATTCAAGATTGAAAAGCTCGTCAAGCCATCAAACGCTGAGTCGGCGTTGGATCTATGTGCTTGCGTCGCTTCTGATGAGATACCGCTTCGAGCAATCGTACAGGATCCACATCTCCGTCAGTTGCTGGTCGACTTCTTATGTCTTGACGGCAAGTTCCTTGCCGGACTAGCAGGTCAAAGCTCGTCCCCTTGGCTTCAAGAGAAATTCCGCCTGCATGCATTCGACATGAACACGCCAGCTGGCGAGGGTTGTGTGCGAATTTATGGTCCGCGTATATCATTGAGATGGTGGAAGCATTTGGAGGTGAGTGGCAGGCAAATGCAACCGTTGTGGCTCAGCCCAAGTTCGTCCCACATGTCGTAGCATACCCGTCAGCCATTGCGAATGATGGACGAAGCGGTGCCAGACTGGATCTACAAGACTCCCAGAACACTGCGCCACTTCACTGGCCGTTTGGAGAGGTTGAGCTTACGCATAATGACCGCGCAGTCAACGGTACGGTCCCCGACCCAATACGCCCTGAGGTCACCAGGCAAGATCAGCCATCAGGACAGGCAGTATATCCTGCGGCGCAGCTAGTGGGATATAGGCTAGTCAGGATGCAGTTTGGTGCACAGGCGATGGAGATGTCCAGAAGGGGCAGTCACTTCAAGGCCATCGAGCTAGCGAAGCTGTTCGACGAAGACGTACAGATGCGCACACTGATTGCGGAAATGGTCCACAAGCTCGATATGGTGCTCAGCGGATACAGAGAGATGGGCATGAAAATATCATCGCGATTGGGTACACGTGGCTCCGGGTTCTGTGGCTTCTAGCACTGTAACTTGTAGTTAGTGTCTGTACTGCGTGATGGTGAAGCAGTCAAAGTATCTCCGTCACGGGGAGACCCGCGCTTCTTGCTCATATTACTGCGTTGTCCTCTCTCATTGTGTACCCGACGTCACATGCCTGGCAGGATTGTAAGCCGCACCTGCAGGTCACGTGACTGCCCCTCTCTCCGTCTGTAGATGCTCGTTTTGCAGCTTGGGCAGCTTCTCTCAGGCAGATCCAACCTGGCGCGTGCGACCGAGCGCGTAGGAAAGCTGCTGCCTTTCACGCGTTGCTAGTCTAGACACCGAATATATCTGGCAAAGTCCACCGAGCCTTGCGTTAACTACGCTCACAGCTCTCATCACTTACGTCCGCCTGTCAACAATGACTTCCTACTCAAAAGCTGCACTGGAACTGTGAGATACCGTCGACGAAATCAGACGCGCTCGTGCCTCTACGGGAATGGCTACGGCAGAAGTTCGGACGTATGAACGACAGTGACTCGGTAAATGTGATATGACTTTTTAGTTGCAGCCTCAGTTTTCAGTCGTCGCCGCATACTGTAAGTCTTGATATCGCAAAGCGCTGCAACGCAAGACTCGGTGAGCGCGATCCATCGATTGGCCGACGTAACTCATAAGGCTAGCAAGACCCTGATTTTATAAGATCCAGTACTGTCTATCAGCGATAGAGAGGTCAGTAGGCCGCGGACTGCTTTGTTTGTATTACTAGTCAAGTCCTCCCCCTGATGGTAGCTTTGGGCTCTCATTTGTCATTGAGGGGTGGACCAGCAGAGGCTGACTCTTATGTGCCTCACTCTAGCTATTAGCACCACAAACATGCGTGCATTGGGATATAATGAACTGATCGGGATGGCAGCGATGTCTAGTACTGTCGCGCAATAGTTGGCTCCGATTCCCACTACTCCTCCCCGTGTCTAGCTTGGTTACGCTTCGGTCGACGGTATCTTGTGTTTCGCTCTATACATGTCTTGCGAACCGTAGGAAGCTGTTGAGGAGTTCCCGCCTCGACCTGCAGCTCACATACAGAATGCAGCTGCCGTTTGCCTGCGAAATGTGTTCAGCAATCCTCCAGAAATGATTGGTCAGTGTGGAGCAATGCAAGACTTGTTCGTCCACGGACTTAGCGTCGCATTGAAGAGCTATCCTACCTGTTCGATGAGCTGCTTTGCCGTCGTTGCGTTCGCTGCACGGCGTTTCCACTATCAGGCGACGCACTCGGTGTTCGGTCTGTTACAGCTTAAAGCGTCCGTGTCTTCTAATTGTTGCTATCGCTCTGCTTTCCCTACACGCTGATTCTGGTCTCCCATCTGCGTCGATTAGCTCTGTCACCGACCAATATACCCACCGAGTGGTATTACTACACGAGGAAGGAAGATCTTATCGGATTTCGCTATTCTGGACGAACCCATCCCTCAAACACTTAGCGCGTCAGTATGGCAACAACTTGTCAGATCTGTGGTCGCTCCTTCAGGACGAAAGAGGCGCTCGAACAGCACCGACGAGACCTGGCATGGCTACAATGCTAGCAGCTATTGACAGCTCTAGCAGCTCACTGGATGAAGGAGTAGATATGTGGGCATTCTTGAATGATAGCAGCGAGTGATTTGGTGTAGATCTAATGGAGTTGTTCATGTTTGAAAATGGTCATGTTATGTGAAGCATTGCAACAAAGTGCCAAGGTCACATGATTGAATGGCAAGTGCACGGGCCAAGACAGGACTTTGTTGTCACACCTCCGTAGCGGCCGTGATTGGTCGCTTGTTCGATTTCACACATACCTGCTCTTTTTAGGAATGATTGCGACTCTATTAGCCTTCCTTGCTTGTGCCGAAAAGGCAAGTTTAGACCAAACTCGACAGGGCGATCTAGCAACAACTCCAGACCACTTTTGTATGGCAGAGGAACGACGGTTTCCCGTCCGTGGTGAGGTGCTAATAGAGTAGGTGGGGAAAGCCTCCACCCGCAGTATGCTAGTCATATTTTGAATTCAGCGAGCCACAAGAGGCTGACTTGCGGATACGACATTTGCTCGACCACGTCGCAGCGGGCAGTATGTAATGAACAGTCTGCCAAAGCCACTTGATCCTCGCAGTACACTCGATAAGGGTTCCTGCATTTGCGACCCCTGAAGATCCATGGAACCCATTCCGCTGAGAAAAAGACCAGGTGCGTGCTTGCAGTGACATGTTGTCATTGTAACTATTGACTCCGACACAGCTCAATCACCACGCGAACCTCGAAATCCCTCGAAAAGCAGAAGAATCGAGGGTGATTCCGATTCGCAGGTTTCCAAAGCTGACGCGCGAGAGCTCTTACGCGCGGCTGACAATGATACATCGTTGAGCGAAGCAGTCAACACGCCTTCTCAGCCGACATATGTCGGGGCTATACGCGAAATACTGGGTGTTCGAGCACTTGCGAAAGAGGAGATAATGAAGGAAGTGCTGGAGCGACGTACAGAATTTTTCCCCAACAAGTCGGCGGACACCGTACGAGCGGGTCTCCATACCACCTTCAGCAACCACTCTAAGAGCAAAGACCCTAAGATCCGAGAGTGGGCGCGAGAGTACATAGGGGAGCGCGGCAGGACTACGACGGTGTGGGCTTGTGCTGAGGTGAATTTGCAGGGAGGCACAGAATCGTCTGCCAGTGAGTGTGCTCCCGCGCCAGCTGGCGTTGATGAGACACCGACTGGCGCCGCGGCACCAGGTCAGACTCCACTTCGCACCAGCACGCCTCAGGGACCTAGCACAACCAGCCACAGCAGCAACGTTGGCCCAGCAAGCTCCACTCAGCCAAACAACAGTCCACGCACATATGCCCCTTCAACCTCTTGGAGACCAGGTAGTACACTGGACCACGAAAGTGATCAGGAGCGACAACCTCACCACTCAGACGGTAGTAAGACTTCTGAGGGACACTCTGCACACATTACTTCTCGCCTCCAGTGCAACACCATGTCATCAGCCGCTGGTTTAGACGAGACGGATTCTAGTGGCCGAGTGAACGGACAGGAAGCTACATTGTCCTCCACCAACGTGGAAACGGTTAGCACCGACCCCCAGCTGTTAGGTTGGGGCCATGAAGTAAG
>JAVRRP010000935.1:0-12738 GCA_036872775.1 Oleoguttula sp. CCFEE 5521 | reverse complement strand
AGGCCAAAGATTGAAGTGACTCATCTCTGCTGTTGCACCGCGTTGACCTGTGTTCGCATGCCATTCGTGATCTTATTACAAGAGCTTCCCTGGGCGGCGACAAAGCGCAGGACATTTTCCATCCTCGAATACAGTACTTCCCGCAGTACACAAAAGCCTAATGAGAGTAGTGTCGTGGGCAAAATCTCGGCAACTGCAGTCTCCGGCCCCGTACTAGGTCTAGCTTACTTTCGAAACAAGCCTTCAACGATTTTAGGCTTTCTATTAGGCGTCGATGGGATGCCTATTCGACCAATGTTACTATTTTTACACACACCGGTACAGTACGTAGTGACTCTTCATGATGGAATTCTACATTTCGGCTGACACGCTTCCCTCTCTGGATAAGTGAACTGGTAACTGGGGCATGTCTTGATCAATTCCAGCTTGGCGACTCACTACCGAACGTCTTTGGACGGAGGTGGAGGCAGGCAGCAGTCTACAGTATGCTGTGATCATGAAGTGACAATGTACGCGAGAAGTGCCTTTGCCTTCCGCTGGCACTGCAATAGTCCAGCTTGAAATGTTCGATAGATCTTTGTTACAGGCCTCGAACTGGATCAAGATGTAGGATCGGGTACCACTCCTTGCATGTAGCTGTGCCGCCGTGGCTGATTTTGTTGCTGGGAAGTCGGAAGAACATCACATAGTACTTTTGGTAACAGTGACCTCCAGCACACCCATGGATGCCAATATCGTCCTATATTTTCATGTTGTTGTCAAGACTGTTGTATAGCGCGTTTTTGAGGTGAATGAATGAATGAATGAATGGTTTATTCCGCCCGGCGCTAGCACCTAAATGGCTCTAGCTGTATATTACATAATCACTACCTCGCTTTTGCCTTGAATTGAAGTAAGTCCATCCATTGCCTTACTCTGATCACCTCTATTTCCTGCTCATTCCTGTTCATGATTTTACGAGATCTCGTGGTTGGTTAGTAGCACATAGTTTTTGAAGTTGCTTCTCCAAGTGTTCATCATCCTACCATCGGCAAATGAAGTAATATCTGCGGTTGACACGAGGGTGCATTATGGGTTAGGTAGTCGGGTGGTTAGGTTAGTCTCCTGTGGGTTTGGTCGCCGTTCTGCTACTTGCCGGTGATCTGCCTGTCTGCCTTGAGGCTGTCTGTTGCGTGACTTGTGCGTCTTACGTGCCTGGTGTACTTTGCATGCTTTGCGTACTTATCTGGGTGTTGAGACGACCTGTGCTTATTGCAAAATCAATGCTCGTTTGTACTGCCTTCATGTTTGGTGTCCAGTCTTTGTTGTCTAGCTGCGTCTTTCCCCCAAGGAGGTACGACAATTTCCCTTGTCTGGTCTCTGCTAGTTGAAGTAGCTGCTGTCGCTGCGTCTCCCACAGCTTGCGTCGTAGGAGAAAGTGCTCCACCGTCTTTTTTCTTGTCCACATGCGCACTGGTCTGTCTCTGCTGCGTTTATGTGGTATAAATATCCGTTCAGCCGGGATATGCTAGTACGGAGCTGTACTAGGATGCTTCCTGTTCGCTTCAAAGGGTTGTACAGAAGGCGGGTGTGGGGTCCCGGCAGGCCTATGTCTATGCGGCGGAGGTGCTGGCCAGTATTGGTATCTAGTCCGCATGGTTTCATCTTCCTCCTCTGCTTGTTCATGAAAGTTGACTTGGCCGCTTTCCGCTGCACCCGAGGTACACAATCCTTCTCTGTGGCTTTCCGAGCTGCGACTTTAGCCTTTTGTCCGGGCTCAAAGTCCTGGCTGGCCGGCATCCAATGCAGGCTTACCACATTCCCTCGTCCCCTTAGGTAGTCCAGTTCCTGGCAGATCTGGATCATAATTGCTTGGCCAGACTGCTGGTTGGGTCTACTCATTGCTTGGAGTGCGCTCGATCGCTAGAGAGGATATAGATCTGCCGCGTGTGTGGTTGCGGCACAAGTCGCAGTAGGCCTTCTGATATTGCTGCCAGACTCGCTACGTACGGGTTCTGTTCTGTTCGTGGCCCGAGTGTTGTTAAGAACGACCTCGCCTCGCCATTGTAGAGACTTGCTACCGTGTCCTGGATGGTAACTCCCATTCCTACCATCTCGTTCCTTGCAGATGAGCTTACTACAATGCGGATGCCTGTTGTCAACGCGGCCATGCACAATGCCTTGCCTGCATCTGGTTCAATGCTAGTTTTAGGTCGTGGCTTCCAGGGTGCTAGAGCGTAAGGTCCAATGTCTTCTAGTCTTTCCATTGCTTCGTTGTGGTACAGAGTTGCGATCCTCTGTAGGGGTGACACAAACCTCCTCACCTTTCTCTTCACATTCAGTCTTGTTAGTGGATTGGACTGCGGCAGTGTGCGTATGTTGATCCAAAGCTTAGCGGCTCTCATGTCATGTCGCTCTGGGACTGTTCGTATACTTGCTTCCGCCTCTGCAATAACAGTCCCTACAGTGCGAAAGCAGCCTGTTACAGCCTAGACTCCAATTCTCTGTACCCGGCTGAAGGCTGCCTTGGCTGTGTTGCACGTATGCATCCACACACTTGATGCATTGTCAACAGTTGGCGTGACTGTAGCCTCAAACAGCCTTCGAGCTATTTTTGGTGAGAGGCCGCGGAGTCGTTTCAGCGCTATAGCTGCTTTCAGGCCTCTTGTTGCCGCGCTTGCTACATGCTGCTTGTACCGGAGTGCGGAGTCCATTACCACACCTAGGACCTTGGTGCTGTCAACTGGTCCAATTTGCTCTCCCTTGACTGTGATTGGCGTGTTGTCAATGCGGGCCGGGCTTCGCGTGAAGTGGATAAAGGCGGTCTTGTCTTCTTCAAAGGTAGCTCCACTTCGCCTCTCCCAGCTTGTTGCCTCATTCACGGCGCTGTGTATGAATCGCGTGCCTTCGTTTTCGTCGGGAGATGCCGAGGTGCAGTAGTTGCCGTCATAAGTAACCCTTGCCATTCCCCTACGCGTCAGGGAATGCAATTGCGCTAAGTTCGAGCCGATCTCAATGTGGAATAGCTCGTAAATCTAGGTGGGGAGAGCGCGGCAAGTGGCGTTTGTTCCACGTGTTCCCCCCACGTGTTGTCCCACGTCCACGTGCTGTCCAACGCGTTCTTCCTCGTATTTTGGTCAGGTTATAAGCACCACATGATACTGAGCCCTTCCAAAGACCGACAATTGGGGCAGGTCATCTATACATATACCCAGGTATGCGCTACGCGGCGCTCATAGAACTCTCTGCACTATGTAGCCGCTGATCGAGTGTGTAGCCGAGTTCTTGTGGCGAGGCACGCAAGTCACCCTGTTGTGTCTCCCGAGGCGCGAACGCAAAATGGTACAGCCAAGAATCACAGTCAATCTAGAGCATTCAATGTTCTACGCTCCACTAGGGGTGCATAAGCGTGAGCGGAACTCGATCTAGGCCCCATAGCTTACCTCTTAGCTTGCGACAGTCCTTGGCTTTCTTTAGAGCATGGGCAACTGCCCAGATGTTGGCGATCAGCCTCAACATCAGCACTCTTATACAAATATGGCCGGTCTTCCATAAAACTGTAGGAACTACCTCATACTGGGATGTCTAACCTTGCTACAGTCCTTGCGCAAAGTACAGACAGACCTGAACAATCCCGATTTCCCATGAATGCTCTTACTGATCAACTTTAGAGCGCGACGACTGGGAGACTCGCGTGATTGACATCAACGAGCCTAGAAGGCTTGTCTATCATGTAACGTAAACCGCGGGGAAGTCGGACACGCGGGGAAGTCGGACACAAATCTTGCCAAGACTTTGTCAAAGGAACTATCACTACACACATATCGAACACATCTTCGATCTGAATTGGCAGAATCCCTCTCTAGCCACTCCAATACCTCCCTACTGCTTGCGTTTGCAACGGTGAAAACGCTGATTGCATACGTCCAGTTGTCAAGACAACAACAGTGTATCACTTCCACGTTGCAATCGCAGCTGGAAAACCTGATGATGCCACTCATGGAAACTTGGACTGCTAGTGACCGGCAGTTCTGTCGAGACTCACGCGATCTGGCAACATACAGGGTATTGAGACAGAGGAACACCCGTTGGCCAACATCGGACGCCTCGAGCAGCAGTACCGAGCTAGCGTTCAACGATATCGTTATTGATCCCGATAAAGAAGTCCCGCGGATTGTTGACCTGCTGCTACCGGAGATCTATGGGCACAGTACCAAAGAGCACCATGACACGACTAAAGGCATTGACAAGCCTGACGGGCGTACTCTCCACGACCGTTCCTTGCAGCATGGTTTGCCCGACCAAGCATCTGATGTTCAAAGCATTCTGCCGACTCCACTGGACTCTGCAAGTTGATCCAGACGCCCAGTAGGCCTGCGCTAATAAGATTTAGGTGCCGAAGAACAGCTCTGAGTGTCCATTTGGAGCGTTACACGTTTACAGCGTATTTTCTCAGCCAAATCCAGTGGAACCAGCCATCATGGCATGTACCTACAAGCCGCCATCACTGTACCCTGAAGAAGCACGGAGGCCTTGCGCTGCACCAGATGCAGTGTACTCTTATCTGGCCCAGGGCGGAAACAAATCACCTGGAATGCCGGCAATTCCATTCACTGCGGCGGACATGTGTGATGGTTGCAGTGCATGGTTTGTGCAACCACTAATGGCTCCACCAGCACCTTTCGGACACTTTGCGCATCGTATAGATCGAAGTCTAGCAGCTGTGAGACCATGCTCCATAGCGCTCAGGGACCATCAAACGCTGAGTGTTCATGACCAACTGTGGGAATCAGGTCTGACGCCAAGACACACAACCAATCCACGCCGTCAGCCACTTCTGTGTATACCAGCGATCCAAGAGAGGACTGACCGACCACGAGATCGAGAGCCTCCGGAAGAAAGTTGCTACAACTCTGGGATGCGAGTACACAAACGAAAGACTTTGAGCGACATCGCTAGCGTTGCTTCCTACTCGCTGCTCCAGCAGCATGCTTCCTTTGATGTGCACGCACAGTATAGCTTAGCTCCGCACGAGCAACGCAGGATCTTCCGTCTGGCCCCATATGTGACCCTGGATCACCACAGGACACCACTACCTCTAACAAGGAACCCTGTTCACGCATCGCATAAAGGTACACACGCGCCATTTCAACTTTCCAATCGGTCTAGTATCCAATACGAGACCGCACGAAAGCGCAGCACATTGCCTTCGCGGTCTACCAAGATCATGAGGGCATGGTTCAACCAAGTATGCAACGAATCCTACTCACCGTGGAGCCTTTGTTGATCTTGCCTAGAACACATCAAATCCATACCCAAATGAAGAGCAGAAAGCTTGGTTTTCCAGCGTAAGCCAAATCTTCTTGCTCGTAGACGGTTTTAGATGCTGACGCACAACGAAGGCCACTGGCATAAGTATAGCACAGGTCAGCAATTGGTTCATTAATCGTCGAAGACGCTGCCTGGAATTTCTCGATAAGCGCACGCGAATACGTAAGGGTTTCGCAAAGCGCGTAACCTGACTGTAGAGCGTTCATGCTGTACTATTGCACCATACAGTCAACCTGAACACATTTCCACCAATCCCACAAGTCAGCAGCTCGAGTGGATGATCTAGGTCCGGGCACGCGTACATTCTTACATCTATCACTCGTGTCTTGAGTCGTTCCATTCCAACAGCTCGATCAAGGTTCTTGGACCTCTGTATCATAGCCACTAATGAGTTCGTCAAGCTTCACCGGTCTCGCAATGCTGGCGGTTGCAAGGCGTACCCCGTCGAGAGAAAGGACGCGTATCCGTCTCATGCCAGAACGGCGCAGTGCAGGAGTCTCGAAGTTCTGACGTCGTCACAATGCTGGGCAACTGCTAATCTTATGTACTCTGCCGCAATGCCTGTTGAGCTCGAGCCGCGTATATTTGCAGCCTCGCTCCAGGTGGAAGTGGTGTAGCACCAGCGAGGAGATCGTAACAGTCTCTGAGAGACGTCTTTGGTGCTGGAGATGGATGCATAGCTTTCCACGTCTTGACGTACGTATTCTGGTGTGAAGGTCTCGGCGCCTTTACCGACGGCACAGGTGCAGTGTTTCTTAGGAACCCGGAAAAGCTAGGAAGAGAAGCATGCTTCGACGAGCGGACCGAGTATCGCGATTCGCGGTAGATCAGAAATGATGGGAGGTCTAGTTCCGGTGGTATCGGACCGAGTAAGACGTCGTCGGGATGATGTCGCCGAAATTGTATGATCTCAGAGATGGTGATTCCTTTACGCCAGCGTAAAATGGTGAATATCAAGACTGCTATGATAAGCAGAGTAGCTGTTTGATGTGTTGGCAGTCTGGTGAAAGAGTGGGACAAAAGTAAACACACCGATTACGGTGATGGGAATGATGATGAGCTTTGACTCTCGTGAGAGGCTAGAACTTGTGCTATTGGGCGTTGACGAGCTCCCAGCCGCTGAGCTGGCTCTGTCTCGCATCCGTGAGACGGTGGTTACTTGTGGTGCTCGAAATGCTTGTGGTGCTGTTGCTAGTCGCGTTTGCCAGGGTAAACCCATCGGGAAGACAGCAGTGTCGAAATCGAGGCCAACGTGCTTGAACAGATTGTAGTTCGAGTTGAATTACCATGTGACCATGCAGTCGTGGTCGTTCCGGTGGAAGAGTCCTCGGCCGTCGTGAACAGCGTACATAGTGTGTTGTAGACTGAAGTAGAAGTAGGAAGAACTGTCTCGCTTGGTCTTATCCTGGGTGCTTGTTCACAGTCCAGTCGTGCTGCTGCCATGTTGCAAAGACAGTGGGGGGTGAAGCCGGGTAGGTGAAGCACGATCAAGTCAGACAGATAGATGATATGATGCAGGACCAGCAGCCGGCGTCGTCGGGTGTAAGTGGGATTTGCATCAGTATGCTAGCATTCTGCAATATCAGCTTGAGCGACAACAAAGTGCAGAGAGCGAATGCAAGGCGTTGCAGCGATATTGCTACCCATGAGAGACAAATGTGTGAACGGCAAGGGCCGTAGACCAGCGTCTCACTGCACAACAGCTAGGCTTATTCGCGCATCGTGCGGTAAGCAAGTAAGATGCCACTTTGGAGCTCAATCTTCCGTTGTCGCAGATAGACGGCGTCGCAGATGGACGGCACAAAGGCATAGACATGCCTTCCAGACAGTCTTCGTTCCCGAATTTCGGGATTCTCTTGGTAGTGAAAGCCGTTCAACCAGGTACTAATCATAGAATGGAGGAACCATACTACTTAGCGCAGGACGGCGTAATGCTTGCTATGAGCACACCGGTGCGGTAGGGTGGGACGAGCTAGTAAGACCAGTTCGGCTTGTATAGCCTTGGATATTGCACCTTGCGCCTCTGAGCTTAGGAATATCTCACGAGATTGTGACATAGCGAACGAACGCTTCGAAGCTTGATAGAACATCGAACAAGGACGGATGGGTGAGACTGTACTGTTGGATCAACAGATTATTATGAGGAAGTAAAGGTTTCTCGGCTTGCAACGCTCTTCAAAGCTGCCATGCTCATCAGCTCCTATAGATAACATCCGAATTGGTAAGAGAAGTTTCATATGGAGGGTTTGTGGAAGATCGACGAGCCGGTTGACGGAGATCAGACCTTATCTATGGCCGGCCTGCGAGACTTCTCTAGGCGCTCACTGCTCGGATTTTACCGCAAAGTCATGTTGGTGGAGGCTAGGGCCTAATAGGCATGTTTGAAGCCGGCTACATCCTCCTGCGTTGTGATAAGCTTGGCATGGCCGCATGGAAGAGGGGGCTATACTGGGACATCACAAATGCTTTGTGTATATGCGGAGCCAACGATCCAATGCTCTGAAAGCACATCTCGATATCTGTACCCAAAGCACTACTAGAGGATCGTTTGCATCCGGTTCTTGTTCACCACTCAACAGCGATTCAGTACCCTTTCATCAAGACACCCTATGAAGGTCAGCTCAATTGGTGCTGTCTTAGCTTTCAGTATTGGTCTGGTTACTGCCTTCCCAAGAGTGGTTGCATGCACGGACAACTCCTGTTACTGTGTCGACTATGTGAATGATGACTACGGCAAGAGGTATGGCGGGTACGCAAGATCCTCGTTCGCTCCTGTCGATTCATGCTTGTCTGCTTGACTGATGCCCAGTTGCCAGCCCGTACGATCTGTGTTTCAGATCTGTTGATGCCGCTGGGCCAAAGCCTGTGTACAGCGGAACTGACTAATGCTGGACGACTGCTTATGAGAATACTAGCTGTGGCTATCAGTACGGCGGGTATGTGTCCACTCTTTAAGTTCAATCAGTGGCCAGTTCATGCATTCGCTTGTGCTTATAGTGCATACAATTCCTGCAATGGTAGAACATTCAAGAAAGCCTACAAGAAGCCCAAGTGCAAGAGCAATGAGGGAAGTGGTAAGACAAAGACGAGAAGTATAGCTCCGCCATCGTCGACCAGCACTAAGACCCGCTCGACTTCATCATCCTCGAGCAGCCTGACATCTACCTCCTCGTCGACGCGATCGAACAGCTCTAGTACTAAGACCAGCTCGACTTCGTCCTCCACGAGCGGCACCGCCTCATCCGATTCCACACCCACTCAGCAGAAAACTACTTCCACGTTGAGCTCCTCCACTCAGCGATCAACGAAGTCAAAGCCAGCAGTCCCGGTAGTGACTACGGTCAATCAAGGCAACCAACGCGGCAATGGCAACGCGCCATATTGCTGCAACACGGACGGCTCGGGCAGTTACACGACATGCTCACTTATGGGTAGGTAATCTAAACTATACTCGGCCATGGCGTGCTTGCAATAAGTTTCATCTCGGCTCGCTAATCAATGACACTTCGAGCACGGGGAAGTTCCATATGTTCACAAACCATAGTGTGCTGCAACGCTAATATTGTAAGTTTCTTCTGATCCTTTGGCTTCAGATGACAATTTCCAGACTCCAGAGTATCCAAGTATGTCTGGGCAATGTCAACGTTGTCCTCGCTCCAAGCATTAGTACATAGTGACTTTGTATGTATGATGTAAAGGAGAAAGTTTCGAAGAAGGAACGAAGTCGATGGTATATGGAGTGATCACTAAAGACTCAAGGATATCTGTCAGCTAGATGTAGTATTGTTGAAGGCACGATCATGATCAGTAGTCGTGTACTGTGCCCAAGTGCTCTCCTTTCGCATTGGAGGTGTTATAGCTCTTCGGACAGTACATGGTCAATTGATCTATGCCATTACACATTGCACGAATCTCTTTCGACTTGTGACTTCGCGTCATGTCCAGCAAGTCTATTCTCAAAGATTCTTACTTCTTAGTGAAGGCTTCCAGACACGGCTGTTCAATAACATGAAGAGCAATCACGGCGCACTAGGCGAGACTTTACCAAGCCGTGCTGGCTTGTCGTGAACCTGAGCAATATCTCACTGTACAGTCTTCCGCGATAAGTGTATCTGAAAACGTCATGGGAGGTAATGCGGAACCCATCGCCACGAGCAGGGTCTTTTTCCCACTCAAGGGGACCAGTACTACGACACGCTCGTAGTCGTACACCATCCAATGCTGCAGTCGTTGATATGGAAGTCTTTCGGACACATCGTCTGGCTTCGATCGCCGCTTCACTCTCTGGCCTTTGACACCCTCAGTTCTGCTAGCATCTTCCTAGCCGTGACCAGGGGTCTACTGTAAGAGTCCCGTCGCCTAAGAGCGGATAAAAGGTCGCTGTATCAAGAACTGAGCTGCACTTGAGTGATGAGCAGAGCGGAACACGATTATCTTTGGGTTGACAACTGAGGAGCGTAATGGTTATGCTAAACTACATTGCTTATGACCCTATTCCATCTAAGCGTTCGAGGAGCACTATTTCGCCTCCATGCTTGCTGCTGTTCCCACCGTTCCCGGGCGGTCCCCCTCTCCCAGTCTCCGTACATCCGTACTCAGGTTCTACACTTTAGTTGGCAATGGCAATGCAGCCGTCACCGATGCAGCAAGCAACAGTAACAGTGCAGATCGCCTTCGTCTGTTTGTTCCCATTGGCGTCTACGAAGTAGTCACATTAGCCGCACTGCTTCGTACCTGAGAACATGACATGTGGGAGAGATTTACGGGTAATGTCCTCGTCACAAATGCCTACCATGCTTTGGTCGCCAACTTGGACGTCATACTTGTTATTGCCGCCATTGTTCCCGCCAGCAAGGTTGCAGCAGCGAATATTGGCGTGGTGAGCCTGGCACTGCTGTTTGACGTGCGAGAATTTGCCCGCTGGTGGGCCTGGAACACCACCAGCACCACGTGTTGGAGTAGCCGCGATGACGCTGAACAACGCAGCAAAAGTAATGAGGGTGAACTCCATGCTGACCGTCGTTGAGGGTCTCGTCGAGCTTCGAAGCATGATAGGCCGGTAGAACTATTGTAATATCGAGAGGTGAAGGAAGAAGGCGAAACTCGGGGTTGTGCTTTATTGACGATTAGAGCCAGAGCTGGCCCTGATATACTCTTTCTCGGACACTCACCGCCCCCTAACCTACTTGGATGTCTCCACGAAGACATAAACTTTGTCTTCTCAATGTCTCGGAAGCTTGCACCGCGGTCCAGCCCGATAGCAACTAAGCGGTGGCCCCTAACGATCGATAAGTCGTGGAGTCCTGCAGTTTTGCCGGGACGTTCCATGAACGCACGTGCTGACCCAAAAAGATACCGCCGACCGTCCTCGTAAGTTCGCAGGTCGAGCGCTCGAGCTTTGCTCTCTAGTCCAAACCGGCTTTTAGATCTGCACTTCCTGAACGATGCCCTCCTTGTCCCATGCGTCTACACCAAGTCATCAACAACTGTCGGGGATGTAGCCACCCAACTGGCCTCGGTAATAGAGATCGATGACCCAGCACCCAGGAGTCACCGCAAGAGTACGGTGATCGGTCGCAGCCCCCCGCCAAGGCTTTCCCGTATGCCGGTTCGCCGCAGCCTACCAGGAGGGAGGCGTTAGACTATGCATGCGCCCGAGGTTGGGAACGCCCGCACTTATAATGCTTAGTCCGCCGGTGCTACCTTGGCACCAGGTCGCTGTATCTGGGCGTAATACATTGGGTCATCGGCTGCGTAGTGGCAACTGGTTCGAGCGTGCATGGAGCTAACTCCTTGGCCTTGTACCCTCCATAGGTAAGATTGACGCTTCTTGTGCCAGGATCCTTGCGGTTCTTGTTATGCTTCTGCAGGCCGCAAGCTCCAGCCAGCAAGTAGCGCAGCGTAGGGAGGCCGCGGCGGCTGCGTAACAGGAAGTGGCTTCGTTCCATCGAGGCCCAATTGTAATCGACAGTGACACGTATCAACTGGCGTGGGCCAGTTCGGAGCTTTTGAAGCGTCCTGCTCCTTGGCCCCGGGATGCTGTGTGACTTTCTCTTCGAATGGTTCCACGCAGATTAATGTGCTGTGAACTCCTTCTGTACCATCCAGTCGGCGTCTCGAAGCATCTCCTTCTGTGAATTTTGGTGTTTCAGAGTGAGCCTGAGATGAGAAAGCACCATCCATGTGGAAAAGCATAGGGTGTGCATCACTGCTATCCCGATCAGCTCTAGACAGCTGTGATCTTCTTCGTTACACCAGGTTCTGTGCATCTTCGTGCAGTATCTCCACTTGCTCCTTCCTCTCAACGATTGTAACTAGACTATATCGCTGAAAACGCTGTCACATGTTCCAGACTGGCCAGTGGCCAGACCTCCTCGAAGTTAAGCTACAGAGAGGGATGTCCTACGGACTGTGTCCGCGGATGCCCACATGCTGTGGACCGAGTTCCTGCATTCTGCATGCGGCTTCGGGCATTATCAGCGTGCGCTGCACGCGGCAAGACCTGCGGGACTATGCAGGTATGTTTGACACGCTTGATTCCTGATCTAGCCGAGTGCCGGCAGAAGCTAAGCTAGATACGGACACTCGCACATCCTTGTTCTAACGTCACGACTGTCTTGGCAGTTCAACAGTATCTCGATAATCTGCCATGCTCGAAACGAGGATCTGCGTGCACGGAGCCTTCCGACGAAACGCCACATCGTCGTCGACCCAAAGTTCATAATCAGGTGAACTAGTGACTGTCCGAAAGGTGGGCAACGGAATCAATCTTCAAACCTATAATGCGGTTCAAGTGAAGCATGTTCCACTCTGTCTCTTGTGCGAGAAGTATGAACGCCTCGTGCTGCTCGAGAACTAAAGGGCTGCCATGGTATTATCGAGCCACTCGAACGTCGGACGACTCTTACGTCACCCTTATTCACGGGCGGAGAGTCGATAGAGTGGCGAGTGCTAGCTAACTTGAATCGCGCACCTAATGCAGTCCGAGAAATAGATATCGTACGCACTCACGTCTCGACATCGCTGCGTTCACTCAGTAGACTATGACTCTCCAACCCCCACACGATAGGATACTGTCTTAAAGATGATCGGCGCATCAGAGTCTTATCTTCCGCGGGCGTTCCCGCTCAAAATCCGCGTAGATCCTTGACACAGTCTCAAGTGTTCCGCCCCAATGTCCGCCGCTGCCAGTTCAATCGCCTGATCTTTTGGCCGCAACGGTTTCGAGCTTGGTCGATGCCCCGAGGTTGCTGTCGAAAGCTGCGAGGAAAGGCTTGAGATAGGTGAAGGAGGCTGACATGACTGAGTAGTGTATTACGTCGTGCAAGCGATGCTTACTCGCCTGATCAAGCATATGAGCATCAGCTTCTATCAGACTATGCAGCGACGTAACAGCTCCCGCTGATACTGGCGTTATAGGCGTGTGCG
>JAVRRP010000934.1:0-12765 GCA_036872775.1 Oleoguttula sp. CCFEE 5521 | reverse complement strand
CGCCCAAAAGCTTGCCTCTTGGCATCGAGTACTTCTTGCCACCGGCATGTTCTTGTGGAACGGTGTTGAAGCACCAGTCGTACTTCTCACGACCGATCATCGTAGGGTATAGGCCAGGCGTGTAGACTGCCGGGTCGTCCATGAGGTTCTTCCCAGCCTCCAGTACGCCGACCTTGACATCTGGGTTCTCTGACAGACGTGCAGCGACACAGAGTCCGGCCGTCCCTCCTCCAATGACCACGTAGTCATACTCCTGCGCGAGGAACTCATCGACGCCGCAGAGCGCGGACGCCTCCTCGTGACTCTTGACTGTTTCGGAAGCTGTCATGTTGAACGTCGTCGAAGTCGCTGATCTCAGTCGACAGGGTGGTTGAGAAAGCAGAAGACACAAACTTCGTCCTGCAATTCTAGGAGCCTCTGTCCAATGTCTTATACCTATGAGCTACAACTCGGTAGACCGGATATGCCTGTCAACGCTCCCCACCTGCACCCCTCGTTTAGGGGCCTGGCCACGTTGTACAGAGCCGCGTCTACATGGGAGAGCTGGAAGGTACATCAGCGTCTGTAGCATTGGAAGACCAATAGAGCTGAATGTGTACCTGTCTTGCCGTGCAGTAGCATAGCTTCTCCGCAATCGAGCTCGGGAATAAGAAGTCAAAGCTGTGAGAGGAAACGCTGATACAACACTACAATGAAAGACAGGGAAACACGAAGCCTGCAACGGCTTGGATGAGGAACCTTGGGCGTCCAGGATGGGTCGCGTGCTTGAGGTCAGGAAACTTGGGTAAACCTTTGAAGCTGCAACGATCGACTCTGTATGGTGAAAGCCGTCAGAAGTACTGAACTCAGGACGTCTGCGAACAGCATTGTGCTCACGTGAATCACGTCGTGTTTGGAAGCTGCCTCCGCGATGGGCGAAAGAGAGCGAGGGTGAGGAGCCCGGGGCGACAGCAGGACACCCACACAGGATTCTGAATTCGGTCCCTGCACGCCGCTCGACTATTGCGACAGATCCTGGTGCAAACACCCTGGCATGATGGCATCTCTGTACGCTTCTGCGATGCCGACATTGATTTGCGCTATGATGATGTAGAGCAAAATGATCTCCTAAGCTCGCTCGCATCCTTAGAAGTGCATAGTACTATCGCATCGAGTCCATGTCACTCTCGAGCACGTATGATCAGCCAGGTGTACCGGTAGCAGGTCTGGGCGCTCGGTCGAGGTGACGACGGTGCGTATTGTTGATGTGTCTGCACGAAGACGATGGCTCCGGAGAAGCAGGATGATAAACACGATACACGCCTTTGCACATGCGGCCAGCGGTATTTCGCGCTCCACAGCGGCCGACGATAGCAGAACCTAGACTCGCCCGTAGCGCAGCACGTGTGGTCAAATCCTGAGAGTGACATCTCAACGCGCTTGTATTGCGCCATGGTCATACAGATGTGTTTTCATGTCTGTTGAAGGGCTTAGTGGTATCATGGTCATTTACGAGAGCCCTTCAGGGTTTCAATTGTCGCAACCGTTTGGCTCGAAACTGCAATAGTCTAGAACATCCGTCATGTTCTTCATCAAGCTTCAGTGGCGGCTGATCGGACTTGGCGTGTTGAGCGGTAATAAGCTCCATCAAAATCTTGGAGCACTGAGTTCGTTCAGCTGACATCTGACCGCACAGCAGTCGCATGCGGCGAGCAGCACAATCACCAGCATGATGGGGTGCTGCAAGGTCGATCGATCAACGATGGCATGCAACTCAGAATCCTCCCGCTCGGTGCCTCCATCACCGCTGGCCTTCGCTCGACCACGGGCGACGGCTATCGCAAGGACCTCCAAGACCGTCTGGAAAGCGACGGCAACGATGTCACCTACGTGGGCACACAGTTTCACGGCGCGATGACAGACAATGCCTGCGAGGCCTACTCCGGCTACACGATTGAACGTCTCGACAATGCCACTATGGTATCGGGAGCACTCGAGTTCCTACCGAATGTGATACTGCTCAACATTGGCACCAATAATTGCGGTCTGAAAGTGAAAGACCCTTCCTCAGCACCGGCGCAGTACCGGACGTTACTGGAACACATCAAGGCGAAAGATGCAGACGCATTAGTTGTAGTCTCGTCCCTGCTGCCGAATCTGAACTCGAAAGTCAATATGTGCGTGCAGGATTTGAATGTCGCCATACGTCGAGTCGCTCGGGAAGCAGCATCGCGCGGCCAAAGAATCGCGATTGTAGACATGTACGACGCGGTGCCTACAAGCGATATCAGTAAGACCCGTTCACACAATGCGGTAGAGACAGCAAGCTGACGTCCGCTCCCAGACACCAAGGATGGAACGCATCCGAACGACGACGGCTACAGCAGAATGGCAGAGGTCTGGTACAACGGCATCGTCGCCGCTGCCCGCAACATTTCAGCTCCCGAGTCGGGCGGCAGAGACCCTCTAAAGTCGCCAGGCCCACGTGGTGCGGCGAGCATTGCCAGGCCATCAACTTTGGTAGTCAGCAGCGTGCTTGCCGGCGTCTTCGTAGCCGCAATGCTTGCTTAAACCAAATGCTTTCGATTTCTTATCACTAGCGTTCGTGTTGCTTTCATACAGGCTGACCACGCGGCGAGCTAACCAATATCTTGAGGAGACACTGCCATCTTCAGCCACCAAACCATTGGAATTGGTCGATCTTAGATGAGGCTCGAGGCGACGGAAGCAGGACTTTGGCTGCCGTGCATCTGCAACAGGGCCGTGCTGGATTGAGGTTAGCGCCGTTCTGCAATATACATACGACAGCACCTCACCATACAGGCCGCATCGAATGCAGGCCCTCCGTGTCGTCGTAATAGGTATATGGCTATGCTACGCGCGATGTGTGGCTTTCGAGCTTCACACATTTACCAACGATGGTTTCGAGAACGCTACGTGCGGCGCTGGCCGCTGGCTTGGTCGTCGTCCCAGCAGCAGTCGCTCAGCAAGCGATCTACGCACAGTGCGGCGGCAGTGGCTACAGTGGTGGTACGACATGCGTCTCCGGCTCGACCTGTGTCGTCGTCAATCCATACTACTCGCAATGTCTGCCGGGTAGCGCTAGCACTTCATCGACATCGTCCGCATGCACAACGACGATAACGATCAGCTCTCGCGCTTCAACGACCACGGCAACGACACCACCTCCGTCGTCGACAACAACGACGACCACGCCACCTCCTGCATCGACCACGCCAACGAAGACGACCACTGCCGCGACAACGACCACGAGCAAAGCATCAAGCGGTGGATCGGGGCCAGGAACAGCGTTGCAATCGGGATATTACTGGGTCAGAGCCGTAGAAGACCCCAACTTTCACAAGTATCTGCAGACTTATCCGCAGTACACAACCGGACTTGCGACTCTGAACTCGTACACTACTGCAGGGCAGTTCCAGGTTGTCAACGGTCAGCTCGTTGAGCTAGTTTCGGCATCAGCAACTAGCCCGACCCTTCTTTACGCCAACGTTGGCCAGCCAGCCACGCCATCGAGCTCTCTGTTACCAGTGTCTTTCTCGACTACACAGAATGGCTGGGGGACGTTCGCATTCAGCGGCGACGCGCTAACGTGGTCCGCGACTAACGTGACGAGGCAAAACCTCGCAGCGTGGTATGTCTGCGCAGGACAGCAGCTGTTCATCAATACCGGGGCTTATCTGTATGGTACGCCGTCTGGCTGCGCGGATGAGACGGTAAGTCTATGTTAAACGTAGCTCGATGCGAGTGACATACTAATTATCACGCAGATTCATTACTACAACGGAGCTACTGCTGTTGCATGATACGTCGATTACTGGATGCGGCCACGGGCGTTACCAGCCCAGATAGATCTTTTGTGCCTGAATGCAATAGCTTATCGTAGTTACGCACTACGTCGCTCTCGCAGTCAAGCTCGAGATCTCTGTGCTACAATGCACCGCACCGCGAGTGTGGTTCCGCTTATGGTGACCTTCGAGAGTGACATCTTCAACGCAATCCAACCTTGTGAAATTTGGAATGGTTCTCGGTAGTATCTTTGCCTTTTTTACTAAGCAATTTTGGTGCGTTCGACAGACACTAAGGCAAGAAATTCAAGCCGCTAAGACGTTCAAGACTTTGTGACTTTTGGAATACCGAATGCGAGGAGCGAAGGTGTCGGAGTCTTTGAGAGCCTGCAACACTCAACTCTTCAGTCTCAGGCTCGGCCGCCTCCCTTTCGAGTCTTCAGTCTCGATGATCTTCGCCTCATCTTCACTACTCTCATCGAAAGTGTAGGTCCTACACTCCGCATTCTCCCACATCCTCGTCGTCTCCTTACCGTCTTTGGTGAAGTTCCCAGTGATGGCATGCGCGAAAGCTCCATGGCTGACAAGCACAACATGCTTCTCCGGCCGTGCCCTGATGAATTGTCTCAGCTCCCTGGCCCGTCCAATCTGCGCTTCAGCATCAGGCCCGAACCGTCCAACGTTCTTGGTCCAGTGAGGATGCACTTCGGCAGCTCGATGTATGTCGACTAAGTCGCCGAATGCTTCCTCGATTTGCCCAATCGTCGAGCCAGTGTCCATCTGCGTCCTGCTGGATTCTTGCGCTAGAGGCATGAGCAGGATTTGCTGGCCGCGATCAACTACTGGCTTGAAAGCGAGTCTGCAGGTCTGTATGGTGCGTTTCATCGGGCTGGCCAGGAGCAGCTCGATATCGTCGTGATACGGAAAGCCCTCACGTAGGTTCTTGCATTGCTCTTCGCCGTGGGGTGTTAGAAATGGGTCGTGAATGTCTTCTCCGTGGTCTGCGATGTTGTGCCAGCCCTCTGCATGGCGGACTAGGTGAAGAATTGGAGGCATGATGCAGCACTGCGATAACGCACACGAGAAAGAGGAAGTGCAGGCTTGGGCGACACCTTCCACTGGCAGATCACGGGGATGTCTTTATAGATGTCAAGCACACAATGCATTTACCCAGGCTCTGAGCTAAGTCGAAGAGCCACATGGCTGGACGAACTCTGCCCAAGCAGCAGATGTGCTACCCCGCCAGCGGCTGAGCTTATTATGAAGGGGAACGCGAGCGGCAGCATGAGAGGGCCGCAGATGAGGTTGAACGAAAAGTTACTCTTGAACCCAATGCATTGTGACAGACCTAGCGCACCGCGGAGCATCGCTGCTCCATTCGAACTGTACATTCCCATCGCTGACACGCTGGGCAACGCCTCTGAGTTCTAATACAATCTTTGCGATGCGTATGTGAAAATGGTCGACAAGCTACGCAACAATCGTATCGTGAGATGTCGAAGTAACGGAGAAGAATCAATGCGAGATGCTTGAATAAGAGTCAACGTCGCGTCGCTCCTCGGCGCGCGTCATTGGCTGCCCAGTACGCGATGCAGACCCAAGACCAAGACCAGGTTTCCCGTTACGAGACGAACACGGCAATCCGCATCATAGCGGCAATGTCTAGTGCTTGCAGACGACGATGGCGGCCACGAGCGAGTGCTGGAGTGTAGGCTGTTAAACTCTACGACAATGGCTCCGCCTGGACCTTCCAACGACAAACGCTCCCGTCGAATACTTCGGACATCGACGTTCATCGCTCCCGCAACGGGTGAACGCGTGAAGCGCGTCTTCCGCCTACGCGATGCCTCGAGCCGTGATCTTGAGGCCGATCTTAGCGAGCATGATCCTTTACTCGGTCGTGCCGCTACTGGTGAGAATGCTTCACGACTCTCGAGAGTGACTGCAAAGGCTCGTCAATATGCCAACGATGCGTGGGCCTACTCTATGTCAGCCACCGGGCTGGGCATATTCAAGTGCTCCTTGGCCTACTTGCTCGCAAGCATGGCGACCTTCGTCCCTGCTATTTCCAACCTGATTGGAAAGCAGGACTCCAAAAACATTGTGGCTACGGTGACCGTCTGGTTTCACCCTGCCAGGACGATCGGAAGCATGCATGAAGCTCTGGTGCTTGCCCTCATTGCTTTCTCATACGCCACATTCTTGTCGTTCAGCAGCATGGGACTTTCCGTGTTACTCGGACAGTATGGCCTGCTTCAACTGAGCCACGCGATTGATCTCGTCCTCTTCTGCGGTGTCGGACTCGGCTTCATCGCATTCACGAAACAATATTTCAACCATCCACTGGTGAATGTCGCTTGCTCTCTGGCCTCGCTAGGTTCTGTTCAGACGTTAGTGAAGGAGGGATCCGTGCAAGTCGGTCAATTCTCACAGGATAAAATCGCTCAGGTCCTGATCATGGTGATCATGGGCATTACTGCGACAATGCTGGTCAATGTTGCTGTGCTGCCTGTGAGAGCGAGACGTCAGCTACACGATGACCTCGAGAAAAATACCGATCTGATGGGGGAGGTACTCGTAACAACGACGCGAGCGTTCCTGCTAGGTGAGGAAGACGTGCTGAACGAAGGTCAGTCCAAGCCTATCCAGGCATATACTCGGCACGGTTGGCTGTGCTGCCGTGGCCCAAACCGCCTTTCATCGGATTATCACATTTCATCTATTCATCTCACCGCTTGCGCAATCTTTACAATTACCCAGGCTCAGGAGCTCGAGTCTCGAGTGATAACCGAAACTCTGCTAATGCTAGTATCGCGCAGGCAAAGGAATTATGGACGAACACAGTACGGTGGCTACGTCCATGAAAACGAATCTGATCGAAGCCAAGCGGGAGCACTTCGTCCTTGGTACAGAACGCCAATATCATCTCGAGGCTAAGCTAGTTGATTGCCTGGATCGCCTTGCGCAAGATCTTGGTGGTCTTCGTAGTGCAGCCTCCACACAATTCTCCATTCTCCACAAGGCATACGACCATACTGCGGATCCAAAGGCCTCGTCCTCGCCCTCCGCATCGGGTGCCTCCACCCCAAAAGGAGGGGGCAGCCTGCTGCGGCACAGCTCGATCTCACGTGCCACAATTCTGGATGCCATCCAGGAAGACCCGGCAGAAGCCGAGGAGGGTGATTTGCCCGCTGATGAACCGTGGACGTCCACGAATGGCTCGAACACGACTTCGCAAGCTGCAAATGGCGTTGAGTTCAAGACGCCAAGCTACTCCGATGGTGACGCACCTACTAGTGCACCACTCTCGTCAGCAGACATGTTCGTCATGTTCATCAATCTTCTGGGTCCACCCGCAAAATCACTCACCTATACAGTAAAGCAGATTCTGGATGATTTGAAGTTCGATGAGGATGGGACTGTCGTCGTGAACAGTCAGTTCTCGGATAGCCTACGTCAGGCTATTCAGATGTACAAGCAGTCACGCACAGAAGCCCTAGCCTCCCTTTACAGGAGCAAGATGATGTCAAGAGAGCATCCCGACGAGGTGCTTGCAGATCTCGAAGAGGTCGCTGCAAGCTGTGGACATTTCAGTTTTGCGTTACTAGACTTTGTTGAGGACGTTGCTGCATATCTGACGCTGCTTGATGAGGAGAAATCTGCCTTGGCACCTGGGCATACGCGACGAACATGGAATTGGCTCAAGTTCTGGCGACATCACGATCGCGAGCACGCCGAGCAGGATGCACCTCGTAAGTTGCAATTTTCTGCTCCCGGGTTCGAGATCTACTTCCATACATGCAGTCGAGCTCCTGCGACTCCGACGAGAGTTGCATAGATTGTGGGCTCAACGGCAATGCTTTGGACACCATTAGCGTTTCAGGAAGAGAATTGCGTCTCTTGAGACATCTCTGACTTGGCTGCAGGCTTTCATCACGACCATCTCGAGACCGGTGATCCAGTTGGCGACATCGCAGAGACAGTCAAGCAAGCGAGCCATAGTGCGCAAGCAGCAAATGCGCCAGACACCCATGCGTGGTATTATCCGATCTACAAAGTCACCCGCGTTCTGCAAAAAGACAACGTGCGCTTCCCGACCAAAGTTGGCATCGGCGCAGCCCTATATTGCCTACCAGCGTACCTCCCAGAGACCAGACCCTTTTTCACGCATTGGCGCGGCGAATGGGGACTTCTCTCGTACATGGTAGTTTGCTCTATGACCATCGGTGCAAGTAACACGACCGGCATCAACCGTCTTATAGGCACTCTAATTGGTGCTGGGCTTGCCGTGTTAGCTTGGCTGTTGTCAAACAATGGAGGGGAAGCCAATCCCTATCTTCTCGCCTTCCTTGGCTGGCTAGCCAGTCTAGGCTGCTTCTACATCATCATCGAGAAGAATAACGGCCCCATGGGACGCTTCATCCTCCTCACCTACAATCTTGGCGCGCTGTACGCGTACTCACTCAGCGTGCTTGATACCGAAGACGATGACGACGAGGGCGGCATCGATCCGGCAATCTGGGAGATCGTCCTCCATCGGGTTGTCTCAGTCATTGTCGGTTCACTCTGGGGTCTTGTCATCACGATGTTCATCTGGCCCATCTCCGCTAGACGAAAACTAAGGGACGGACTATGTGTGCTTTGGCTACGCATGAGTCTGGTGTGGAAGCGCGACCCCCTTGCAATGATTTTGCAGGGTGGACCAACATCGAGCTACATGGACATCCGCGAAGAAGCTGAACTGCAATCGTTTGTGGCATACTTGTCGAAGTTGAAAGAGTCTGCCGTCTCGGAGTTCGAACTTCGCGGGCCATTCCCGGACGAGCAGATGAAGAGGATCATTGAAAGAACGAAGAAGATGCTTGAGGCATTTCACGCCATGAATGTTGTCATCTCGAAGAACCTGCGCGCCACGCCGGGTGAGGCAGCAGTGCTGAAGTGAGTACTAGGTGACATCAAACAGCGAAAAGGCTTACTGACTGAACAACAGGGCTACTCGCGAGGCGCGCTTTGCACTTTCGTCGCGCATATCGCACTTATTCTCCGTACTCTCGAGCTCGCTGAAACTTGAGTATCCGCTTAACGACGCACTGCCCAACATCGAGGACCGACGAGACCGACTGCTAGCAAAGGTGTTCGAATTCAGACGAAGCCATGGCACCAGTGAGGGATCTGAAGATGGCGCAGTAGAGTTTGATGAGGCCGACTTTGAGCTCATCTACGCTTATGGTCTGTCCTTCTACTCAATGCCTTAGAGTGTGGCCCTCGCATGCTAATATGATCTTCACAGTACTCGTCACCGGCCAGCTGGCCGACGATCTAGCTGCTGTGCGATCCGACCTCGAGACTCTGCTAGGTACACTCGACGAAGAGCATCTGAAGCTCCAGTAATAGGGAAATGGTCCACTCCACCCTGATTGTACAATACACTCATTGTACACCCTTCCCAGCATAGTCTCTCTTCCATATCTCATCAAACTTCTCCCTGTTCACCGCGAAATCTCTCACAAACTCCCACTCCATCTCATGCATTTTCCAACCACACAGCACCAAACTATGCAACGGCTTCCCAAGATCCTGATGCGCCAATTCCTCCAGCGTTCCCGCCACGATCTTCTCCCCTTCGCTGCCTAGCCGTGCAACGGCAACAGCCAGCCTTTCTCTTCCAGCTACGCCCGTGGACTTCCCTTCCTCGCTCGCCGCCCTAGTCTTCTCGGTCTCGAGCATCTGCTCGGCGCACTGCGCGGCCGTCATAAATCTCGGTGGATCAAAGATATATTTGCCCCGCTCCAGCGCCTTCAGATTCGGCTCCTTGACTTTGATGTCGAGCAAGATCAACGTATGCAGTCCCAGTTCAGCGTTCTCCTTTACCTTCGGGTACCAGGAGTCCGGCCTCCAGTTCTCCTCGTAGAAGACCATCGAGACTGTTTGGCCAAAGCTGTACAACGAAAGACCAGTTGCGCCGACTGCCGTGAGGATACTTGCGTTCGGTAGAGTGCGTGTGGGAATCGGGGGGCTGTTTTGGCGACATCGTAGAGCGAGGTCTGCATGCGTGGTGGCGGAGAAGGGGTCGCCAACTACGAGGAACGCTACATCCACAGTGTCTGCGCCGGCGAGGATTGAGTCGCTCTGAGACTCGACTGTTTCGCGATCGGCAACGATAATCGAGCGGCCATAGTAGGCTTCCTACTGATACATACTGTGAGCACGGCGCATTGCTTCGAACTTGTACTCATGGTAAGCTCACCAGCACGACTTTATCGACCAGGAGTACGGCAGTGTAGGCTTCGAGATAGACTCGTTTCGCACGTTTGACTATTTCGAGACCTTTCACACTGATATCGCGCTCATCGGCTAGGCCAAGCCCGATAATGTACAGCATCTTGAAATGTAGGGATCAGTAAAGTGAGTCGCTGTTAATAAATTTACATAGATTGACTTTTTGCAGCCCATGCACCCCCACGATCTTGATAGCGTACTTCAGCTCATGGCCCACGGCCCGTCAGTCGTTCCGGGCCTTATTGCATCCGCTGCTTAGGGCACGAGAATAGATCGTGTGGACCACATGCCTTGTAGACTACCACTTCTGTTATTTCCATGATAACAACAAATGAATAAGCCGGCAAAAAGCACGCTTGCACCCTGTTGAGAGCGTTCTCGGCACCATGGCAGATAACAAGGCCAAGTACCGTACGGAGATCCAGCAGGTAGGTCTCTAACGATTCACTATACGACGTCTTCACGCCGATCTACGAGGTGTCGTCTATAGAAGACACTTCTCCGTTTTACCACAGGATCGCTCCAAGGAAACGTCTTCAGGTCTGCGCACAAGGCGGTCTGTTGCTACGCTAGGGCAATCTGATTTGGCTGGGCCCTCCCGAGCGTCCCAATCGCCCGGCGTCAAGATATCAGGCCGATATGTGCACGTAGTCCGACACAGACATGTGTGGTCTTCAGGTGAACGAAGAAAACAAGTATGCCTTTGAATCGATGCGGATCTTTAGGGATTGTCGTTATGCCTACTGGTGAACGACAACTCATCTACACTACGCCTATTCCTCAGAACACTGATTCTCAGACCGACATCACTTTCAATACATTTCAAAAGGTTGACGTCCGGACTGTATCTCATTATGGATGCCTCCATATTGGATGACTATTCGATCCAAACTGACTATGATTGTGTGCAACAGATGATGTTCGTCTCCGGCGAAACGGCAGATCCGTCGCTCGAGACTACGACGATGATCGAGAACATCGTTCAGCAACAAGTCATAGAGATGGTGAGCGATGTCGCCGATCGGGCAGCCATCGCTAGATCCAACCACTGACTCTATATAGCTCACTCGCGCCACTGCATTAGCCGCACGACGAGGCACCCGTACGATCACGACCGACGATTTGATCTTTCTGATCCGCCACGACCGCGCTAAAGTCAGTCGCCTGCGCACCTTCCTCAGCTGGAAAGACGTCCGCAAAAGCGCCAAGGACAGCGACGACAAAGGCGCTGGCGGCGGCGCCGATGGCGTAGATGAATTCGACCTTGGTGGTAATGACCCAACGCTCGGTACCGGACCTGCAGTCGGCACGCGCAACAACAAGAACAAGAAAGCCAAAGTCGGCCTCCCATGGGACGTCTCAAGCTTCTATTCCGAGCAAGTGCCCGAGCGCGAAGACGAAGAAGATGAGGAGGAGGAAGAGATGACAGCGGCTACTCTTGAGCGTCTGCGCCAAGCTGACGAGCGCACGAGAGGCATGAACGCGGCTGAATATCTGCACTTCTCCGAGTGTCGACAGGCTTCCTTCACGTTTCGGAAGGGTAAACGCTTCAGAGAGTGGGCTGGTTTTGGGGTTGTGACTGACAGCAAGCCGAATGACGATATTGTCGATATTCTGGGTTTCTTGACTTATGAGATTGTGACGCTGTTGACGGAAGAGGCTCTGAAGGTGAAGGCTAGTGAGGATGCCACGAAAGTTGAGGGTGGTGATGAGGAGAAGACTGGGCGTAAGAGACGCAGGGAGCCGGGTCTGTTCGATGCGCCGGAAGAAGTACGCAGCTCCTGGTCACATCTATCAGAGGTAATACTGACATTCTTCGCAGGCGAGGAAGCCAGTCGGCCCACGTCACATCCAAGAAGCTTTCAGGCGGCTACAAGAACCGGAGCTCAAGGCTCGCTACATGTCACACATTCCGAAGGGGAGCTGGCAACGTCCACTGAAGTTGATTTGAGCGACTAACTGGTATTGATCATGGCGTGGAGCGGAGCAGGGGGAGGGACTTTACTTTAGCGTTGGCGTTGGCGGAGTGGACAACACATCAGATTGAGGACTATTGGCCAGTTGTCAGAACAGCATTGGTCGGGTTCCCGTCCAGCGAGATTGTATGTTGCATAGTGCAAAGGAGCCGTACCTCGCATTGCCAAGCCAATGATTGCAGACCTCACCTGATTAAATGGACTTCACGACGTTCTTCCTCTCTGATGTGATGACCAGAGACTGAGATCGTAATGGAGGTATCATCTCTGCTCTCTGTCACACTTGACGTCCCACCCAGTTGCATCGCATTCTGCCCATCGCATCCCGAGTATTTCATCGTTGGAACCTACTTCCTCCACCCGTCTAGCACAGTTGCCTCTAGCATCGATGCTCAGGAATCACCCGACGATGACGGAATCTCACATAAAGAGCAGCAACAACGATCCGGGAGTGTAGTGCTCTACCACTACGAGAAGTCGGTCCTGTAGGTCAGAGACACCCGAAGTCGAAATCATGCAATGTGATGCACTGACGTTCCGCCCAGGACTCCAGTATGCACGGTCTCTCTGCCATCTGCAGCAGTGCTCGACATCGCCTGGTCACCTTCCGCCAATAGCGACGTTCCACTCCTTTGCGTCGCCACCTCAACAGGCACACTTGAGTTCTACAACCTCAGTTTTGACACTTCGTCGCCCACGCTCGCACGAACTGCAATTCACGGCAT